>JAPYZM010001274.1:0-38073 GCA_030522845.1 Psyttalia concolor
AAAAATAATCCCCCGAATACCACTCGAACTTCGAAATTATCTGATATTTCCCTCAAGGTTCCCTACAAACAAATAAGCTTGTCAAGTTTTCCAGAAAAACCACTCGCGCTTCGCGCTCGTGATTTTTAAACTGGAAAACTTGACACGTTCATTTGTTTGCAACGAACCTATCGAGAAATATCCGATAATTTCGAAGCTCTCGTAGTATTATATGTGAAAATAATCATCGCGTTTCTGTGTGATCAATATAATACAGTAGCCACAGAAGTACATCAGACGTATTGTCTTGGCAAAACAATAGCTATTCGCATGATTGCTTTATGTACATTATGAAAATGGCCGGAAATTTGATTTTTTAGTCCTTACTAATTGTGCCAAAATTATGAAACTTACTCTATCACTCTTTATTAACCCCAAAGTTCTTCGCATGTACCAAATGCAGTAGATTGAAAAAAATTGTAATTAATTTAGCAAAACATTAAATACAACAATGATCAAATGCAATCACATTAAATGAAATGTCGTGAATTGTGAGGTATTGAAATCGAACGATAAATTGCACAATATAAGTAGACGTGATACCCTTGTTTAGTTCTAACCGGTAACACCGAGAATTGTAAACTTGAATTATAACGATTAGTCCTTGAATTCGGAAGTGATTATGATAAATCTGACCTTTGGATCCTCAGTCTGTAATTCTCCTGGTGTTGTCACAACAATGCGCGCTCGGAAGATACTTCAATCTGACTGAGTACCTGGGACAACCACTCGACACACCTCACGCCAAAAATTGGAGGATTCACCACTCATATTCTCCGTCAGTGATCCCCCGAGACGTGTCGTACCTGCCGGAGGATGATTATGATATCCACGAGGACAGTGAAAATGTCGAGAAAATTGAAGAAGAGGCCCTCCCGCATCAATTGGAGAGAAACGACAGGAACTTGAGGCCAGTGAGTCGGGCAATGATCTTTCAGTTCAATGTAAACAAACATCCGGTGTTATTGTTTTCGATGAAGGTCGTCTGCGGTTCATTGGGTTTCGGCTTTTGCTCGGGTTTTAACAGGCTCGTTGATCACGCTTGATGGACTATTTAGGCGCACATTTTTCGCCCCAGAAATGTATCAAAATTTTATATTTGGGAATTGCTGAACCAAGATTAGTACAATTGCCAACGCTATTTTGTTTGGCACATCAATTTTGAAAAAAAACCACTTATACTTTTGTGTTTATTGTTACTTTTCAGCTCCCTTCATTCTTATGTAGGCCACGGCCGGGTATAAGAATCGAAAGATTCCCTTTTAAATTGTCATACCCAAGTATCAGTTTGATAGTTATTTATCCGAATTGTACAATTGACGACTGAATTCATAAAAAAAGGAGCAAATTTCTGGGAAATTAAAAAAATTCTTCATTACATTCACTTTCCACTTCGAAAAACAAATAGACTTTTAGCTGAACATTAATAAAAACCGTAAATTACATTGAATTACTCATGACCTATTCCCTAATTGCAATTTAGATGAATGTAACTTATCGATAGCTAATTGGAAGTAGGTTCCATATAATTCGGCCCAGCAAAGTCAGTTAATGTAAGGAACTATTAGAATTCTCAATATGAAATTTATAAATATTACAACGATTGAAGAATCTATTAACTTCAGAGAGCACCAAATTAAAATATAGGAGTTCATTGTCTCTATCTCCTTCAATTTTTTGCAATTTATTGAAGATTTTTTTCTTTCAGGAGTATCGCAACTTGTGTGAGACTAAGACTCGAAAAGTCCAACTGAATGATGATGAGTATGAGTATCAGCCACCCCATTATCACGAGATATATTGCAAGAGCTATTCCCTCCTTGATTATTCTGTGCACAATCCGGTGAAGGCCCCTAGACAGGTAAACTAATGTGACTATGGTTTAATGCCCCTCGTCGAATTTTATCCATTCAGAGAATTCGGAGAATTACATAGGAAAATAGCCGAGTACGTCATATGGGGGAAAGGGGTTTCCGTTATAATATTGCAATGCATCGAAAAAACATTTGTTCGAAATCTATGATATAAGAAACATTTTATCCATATACTTAATTCGAGATTGTCATACATTTTTTCTCGTACAAGCGTTTGATCGATGTTTATCGGGCATCTAATGATATATTTCCTTCAATAATTGACGTTAGTAATATTAAACCCTTCAATAATTGATTTTCCTTATATTAAACAGATTTCCATTATTTGAATAACCATTAATGAATTCGTCAACCGACACTCCAAAAACTTTCGATAGAAATTATTTCATTAATAAATAATTGAAGTAGGAAAATTGACCAATATTTACTGAATTAAATATTAGGATCGAAAAATGACTGTTTAAATTAACAATCGGTAATCGAGACACTCGAGTTAGAATTATTTAGTTCACAACTAATTACGTCAATAGAATATTCATAATAACTCAGTAATTAAACCCAACATTATCAAAATTTATTGTCTTTGGTTATTTCCGGTTGTGTGATTGTTCGAAGTTTCCCAGATTCATTCAATGTTTCTCCCTTCATTCCTAGTTATGTGCTCACCCTGGATTTCACTGTGTGCAACGGAGCAGGACGATTTCCCTGGTACGACGTCGCTGGTCTGACACTTGCTGGGAGGCAATCGCCAAAGAAATCGCTAGCGGATGTGACTGCATGTGGCCAGTGTCAAACCTTGGGGACATTACCGCGCATTATTAACTGGGAATCACCGATAAAAATCATTGCAGAATGACAAATTTTTCGTATTACTTTCTTTTATGACTCTGATTTGAAAATTCAATGAATGAGGAGACTTTGATCTTGATTAAATCATCTATTAAATAGTTTAGAATGGTACATTATTTCCATGAATTCGCTTTGTGCTTTGGCAGAAAATGGAAACCCTCCGGAACTTTTCCAAGAAACATTTCTCTGGAAAAATAAAAACTTATTAGAAATTGAGATATCAATTAATAATTGATGAGGAGCTGATAATCAATTATTGTCTTACGATATTTTCACCCAATCCGCACAATTTGAACTAGCCATGAGAGTCTCCATTTCATCACGGCCTTTGTAGAATGGTGGTCGCTCATTTATTCTTTGCGGTGGCGACTCTAATATTCCCACTGGAACGTATCTAAACAGCAATGATCAGTAAAATTATATAATAACGAATGCAAACAATTTTTAAATAGCCCTTAATTTTTTTTTACCATAATGTTCAACAATTGCAAATCCTTCAAAAAAAAACTAACTTCTTGAGTTCAGTTGCTCTCTAAGATATTTTGTAAGGTTTCAAACGTTGTTATCGTAGAAAGGACATTCAATCAAAATTTCAAGTTGATACCGCAATTTTTGCACAAGCTACAGAATCCACAAAAAATTTTATATAAATGAGTCCAAAACAAAGCGCAATTCCACAAGAACTATTAGATCGATTGAGAGACCGACAAACAGAAAAAATTTCAGATTTTTTACTATTTCTCAGCCACTTTATACTGGATTTTCTAAAAGTAATTATCATATATAGGACCCATTTCGAATAAAAAATAAGAAAAGGTTAAACTTGAACGATTGCAAAGCTTCCAATCAGAAGTAAACCTGTTGAAAGTCTACAAAATGCTTTGCTACCTATGCAAAAACGAGATCCACTCCAGCATGAACCTTCTAGTAGTCTCGACGCCCCTGGTGTCTGACCCCCAGTGATCCAACCCATAATTAGCATACTTCCTCAAAATCCCCAATCTGTCCGAGCTCCTCATGTCAATGAGCTTCTTCTCCTTGATCTCCGTAAAGATCCAAGGCTTGATTAAGGCACCCCTGCCAACGGTGACCCCCTGGATACTGGGACAGCTCTCCCTTATCCTTAAATAATCATCATATCCGAGAACATCTCCATTTCCAAAAACCGGCATTGGACTAGCTGCAGCTGCACACTTCTCAATATACTCCCAGTTCGCGCTCTTCGTGTACCTTTGCTCTCTGGACCTGCCATGAACAGTGATCATGGATGCCCCCCAGTGCCGGAACTGCGGGGTCAGAGTATGAGCAATAGGTTTATCCTGATAGACCCCCATTCTCATCTTGATTGTGAGGGGGACATCCAGAACTTGACTGACTGACTGAACAACACTCTCCAGAATATTCTTCCTGGTCAACATTCCACTTCCTGCGCCTTGTTTATAAATCAACTCAATCGGACAACCAAAATTCAAATCCACAAAATCAATGTCTGCCTGCTCATTCAGCAACTGGGCAGATCTTGTGAGGACACCTGTGTTATTCCCACAGATTTGAACCCCAAAAATGTCCTCCGTCTGGTAGCGCTTCACCAGAGCCCATTCCTCAGAAGCAGCCTTCAGGATTTTGGGGGCCAAAGCCATCTCTCCACACGTTATATCCGCCCCATACTCCTTGCAGATACGTCTGAAGGGAAGATTTCCGACGGTTGTTAGAGCGCTCAAAAGAATCTTGTCTCGCCAGTCGATTTTTCTCTTCTCCGAGGGTCGAAGCTCTATCAGATCCGCATCAGATACTGGACCCAGTCTTTTCTCTGGGGCTTTCTCAAAAACTTCACCAGTTCGCGGCCTCTTTTCTTTTAGAATCAAGTCAGTCTCTTTCATGATCGTCTCAGACTTTGAGAAATTGTACTTTCGCTTTCGTAATTCCTCCTGGAGGGAGACTGGGAGCTGGTTCTTCGTGGCTAGAGGTTGTTTTTTATAGTGTTGATACTTGTCCTCGTTGAGGATATTGATGCCTGTCTCGGTTAAGTGACTGGAGCCGAATCTGCAGGCTGCCCCTCTGGGACATCTACCAATGAGGTTGAAAACGTAACAGTCGGGGCCTATGTCTGGCTCTTTGAGTTTCAAGTATTCCGTTCTGTCGTGCAAGAATTTACAGCTTTGAGAGGGGCATTTCTTGGGGGGTTCAGTAGCCACTTGATCCACCAGCCAGGGACACAGGTTCTGCTCTTTTGGACTCCGAAAGGGCGGCGGGCGCTGTTTGTTCTGGCCTTTTGATTTCTCCCTTTTCCTCTCGCGTTTGGATTTCTTGACGGGGGGCTCGTCTGATGGAGATGTTTCCTCATCGTCAGGTTCTTCTGTTGCAGGGAGGGCAACGGGTCGTGACTCTTGGGTGTTGATGTCGTTTTTTAAATTGGCTTGGTTGACGTTATTGGATTGAGGATCGTTAGTTTCCCTCAATTGATCTTCGATAATGAACCTGGAAAGAGGAGAGAGTATTAGGATTTTTACGTATAGTTTGCCGGGGATTTTAGTGACACTATTAGTAATTAATGTTATGCATAATGCAAATAGATTTTTCTCAACACAGTTTTCAAGTCGCACTTGATGGTTCATTATTCATTCCTTTTTGAAACAACTGCAGGATATAATCATTGAAAAGTCAGGAAAATCTTCGGTTAAATATCTGTAAAAAATGATCCAGATGAAAAAACGTTTATGATTGTCTTTCATGCTTGTCATATAAATTTAATAAAAACAATAAGATTATTTTGAGTCACGCGTACTCAGTTTGGGAAAAATATTCTTCAATCGGAGAATATCCAATAAATTCCACTGTCCTAGACAAGAAATTTAAAAAATTACAGAGGTTATGGAGAACATCCAGTGGTTGAAAATTAATGAGAAGAGAGATAAATTGAAAAAATATAGTTTAATGCAGAAGTGCTCACTCTGGTTTAATTCTGCATACGCCTTTTTGTTTATCATCGGTGATAGCACCTGATGATTCAGGTGCACGTGTTTCGTCCGAGGTCGCCATGCTGAGCTTGACGGAACAGCGGGAACAATATCTGGGGCACGAGGTTTCAAGGCAAAAGCTCCTTCTACTTACATCGGTAAGGTAGAAATTGTATAAATTGCTTGAAATGAAAAAATGCGATTTAAAAATGAACGAGATTTCATCAAAAATCATTTATATGACAAAAAGAAGAAAAAACAGTGAACGAATTCAATAACAAAATACTTTATCTTATTTTGAGCTGAAATAAACTCTGACCTCTCACCCTCTACGCCGTCTGAGCTCAACTCTTTCACGACATTTCACTTTCTAAGAAACACATTAAAAAATAAAATAGGAAAAAGTCGCTCACAAGAAACACATGCTAATAAATGAAAGAAAACGTCCAAAAAGCAACACTTATTTTACGTGATTCACCTCCAATTATGTAAGAAAGGAGTCATTTTAATGTAAATCTGGTGAGAAAGCAAAATACTATTTGTATGGAATGCCCTATTATTAATAATACAATTGACTGTATCATCTTAAAAAATTAACAGCCGGTGAAATGTCAAAATAATTGAACGAATTGTTCAATAAGTAAGAATTCCTTTTTCAACATTCATTTGATAGAATCGAATGAACTGAATTTACTAATTTGTTTCGATGCATTTCAGAAAATGTTGAGATGAAAAATATTGTTCGTAACACGTGAAAATAGTGGTTTTTGACTCGTGGGATTATATCACTCGCCTTCGGCTCGTGATATAAACCTCCCACTCGCCAAAAACCATTTTTTTTCACTTGTTTAAAAATCTGAGTGTGTCTCTAAAGACATTCAGGATTGAAAAGACCATTGAATTCTCTCCATTATCAATTTCAGACTGTTAAATCCAGAAGTGGAAATAATTCTCACCCCCTTTTCCCCAATTCAATTCATCAAACCCTATTTTTATAATTTAAAAACCTACTAATGCGATTATACTACCAGGCCAAGCTAATGGGATTGAACATTCATTTAATATGATTACTAGGACAGAAGTCGATGATGAGGCTTCCCTCGAACTCACCCAGAGCCGAAAACGTTCAGTCGAGCATTGGTCTCTAATCAGTAGTTAGTGCTCAATTCCTTCTCATCTAGGAACAGACCCCGAAGATGGGTAAGGACGACGCGGAGACGACAGCCCTTAAGAAAGAGCTCGACGATTTGATCAAGAAGTGTCAAGTATAATTCATTAAAATTAATATGTCTATCATCGAACAAATGCAAAAATGTTACAGAAGCTGTTTCATAATCAAAAAATAATGAATTCACTAGACAATTCCATTCCATTTTTCTATGAAAACTTCAATTCAATTTATTTATCCGATTGGGATATTCTCATCTTTTGTTTACTTTTCTTGGTAAAAATAAAGCCAATAAATTGAATAAAAATCTAATGAATTTTAGTCCACGAGATTCTATGAAAAAAGTCTCAGTAGAATAATAGCTTTAAGTCCTATAGAAACAGATAATTCTATTGAGTTTTTTACATAAAATATTTTGTATATTGAAGAGAAAAACAACAGAATTTTGTGTTGAGTTCACTGAAATTGTAAATGAATTTTTTGGATATGTAATTAACTTAAATAGGGAATGAAAATGTTATTGAAATCATGATAACATAATTATTAACCATACAATATTAGAGAAGTAGTAATGCGTATGGAAAAAATAGTTGCAAAATTCAGCTGAAAGTTTATGGCAAATTCAGGAATTTTTCCGCACAGTTTTTATAGAAATGTCCAAAATGAGATTCTGTCGTTTTTTATATACTAATTTCTGACTAATGTTGGGGTCTTTTGGCTTCTTTTCCTCGGACTGCAAAATACAAAGATAAACAAAAATAAACACATTTTTAAAAAAATGTTTTCGCCGAAAGATTTTTCATTGAATTTATGATATATCATATGCTGCCTAACTGTCCTGTATACTACCTACTTAACAGTTATATAAAAGCAAAGCGCATTGACATTCCCCGAAATTTTCTTTCCAAACAAGGAAGATCAAAAGAAACAGCAGGATGCAACGTTAGAAGAGGCATGCGGCTCAGTGGCTAGTGCGCCCAAAGTCAAACTTAGCACGAAAAAGCTCCTCAAGGGTCACATCAATAAAGTTAATTCAGTGCATTACAGTGGAGACAGCAGGTGACTTATCATTACGAGTAATCTTGATCTATTTAATACGTTCCTCCCAATTACCCAATTAATTACTCGTGAAGGCACTGCGTAACTGGCTCTCTCGATGGCAAACTCATCATCTGGGACTCCTGGACTGGCAACAAAGTCCAGGTCATCCCTCTACGATCAGCTTGGGTGATGTCCGTAGCGTTCAGTCCTTCCGGCAATTTCGTAGCTTGCGGAGGAATGGATAATATGTGCACTGTCTACGATGTCAATAATCGAGACTCTACCGGCTCCGCCAAGATGGTAAGAGAGCTCCTGGGATATGAGGGCTTCTTGTCCTCGTGCAGATTCTTGGATGATAAAACACTTATCACTGGATCGGGAGATATGAAAATGTAAGGACTGATCCGTACAAAATTTCATAGCATTCCGTTTGATTCCTATCTAAGTTTCTAGTATTTGTTAACTGATTGCAATGGATAATTCAGCTAGTATTCATGTTACTTTTATACAAGTTAGTTAGATTGAGATATTTTCAATCTAGAATTTTTGCTCATTTTGCTTTTTTTTTTTCAAGAAATATAGAATGGAGAAAACTGAGAAGTTCTAGTTCATGGAATTCCTGTAAAAATTTCGGTTGGAACAGAAAAAAACTACCTAAACAAATGAAGCTCTGCTACACAAAAAAAACAAGAAAATTCACCGAAGAATTTTATCGAGCTTTATAAACAATTCCAAAACAATTCCGCAGTTTATCTGCATTTTTTTCAATAGAGATTTTCAGTGGAAAATATCCTCCGCAAAAAATCAATAAAATTGGAATATCGAAGAAAATGATTCGATTTCTTCTTCTTATTTGAAAAATCAAACAACAGAATTCCCCAAGAAATATATGCAAAAATATAAACATTTTGCAAAATATATATATTACATTATATTATATTTGGAATAATAGGTATTCGATTTGTATTCTTTTTTTCAATTTTTAGTCAGGGATTTCAAGAGTAGAGTAGTTTGAAAGGTAAAGCTAGTTTAAATACTGAATTGGGTGAGCTTTGAAATTAATTAACTCGGTAACGTTCAGTTGCATGTGGGACTTGGAGTCTGGCAGGAAAAACGTCGATTTTCCCGCCCACGCCGGTGATGTCGTCAGCATCAGTTTGAATCCGGATGGCAAGACCTACGTCACCGGATCCGTCGACAAAACTTGCAAGCTTTGGGACTTTAGGGAAGAAAGAGCCAAACAAACGTTTTTCGGTCACGAGGCCGACGTCAACTCCGTATGCGTGAGTTGAGGCAATGAAATTCTAATGTAAAACTGATTCACATCGCGAGGTTTCTAATCTCATTTCTCTGCAGTGTCACCCATCGGGTCAGGGTTTCGTCACAGCTTCTGAGGATAAAACAGCCCGAATTTGGGATTTGAGGTCGGATCAACAGTTGGCGACATTCAAACCCCCGAGTTCTCATCCTGGATTTACTTCTTGTGGGTTATCATTGAGTGGGAGATTTATATTTTGTGGGAGTGATGATAACTCCATTCATGTATGGGATACCCTGAAGGTTCAGCATAATGGTAATTAATTGATACGTAATTTGTAAGTAAACCGTATGAAGAATTTGTTTTAAGCCTAATAGATTCGCTAGACAAATCTATTGGATTTTTATTGAACGTTCTGGTAGTTTTGCGTGCTGTTATTCAACGTCATTGGAAATTTTTTAGAGTATTTTATAGTAAAAATTCAATAGATTGATAAGTTTTGTTATAACTTTGTCTATTAGTTTCATTATTTTTTTGTCCCCTTCCTCAAGCAAGTTTGCAAATAAACAAATGATGTCTCGAAACGACTTATTGTATGGAAGTATTTCAACAATTGAGAAATTCATGTCAATGGATTTGTATTGATAGATTTTTTTTTTCATAATAGAGCCTGAAAATTCAGAAAATTCAAAATTCAGATAAAATTCTGAAAATTCAGATAAATCCAAAGAAAAAAACCTCTGCGCTTTGACATTTACGATCTCAAATTGATCAGTTCGAAAATCTTGAATTGAGCTCTGAAAATCTCAATTGAACAACGCAATAACCGAAACGATTAACTCGAATAATTTCCAGGTACTTTGAATGGACACGAGAACAGAGTAACTTCTCTAAGCGTCGCGCCAAGTGGAATGGCAGTGGCCAGCTGCTCTTGGGATAACATGGTCCGGATCTGGGTCTAATCCATTGGTAAACTCCACCAGGACCAAATATTGTCAAGTGAAAATAAAAATGCTCCGAAATTGCGTGAAACTCGATTCAAAAGAGTCCTTTTTCTTTCAAAACTCAAGGAAATTCATCCCATAATTTTCGCGAGCGTACGATGATTACTTTAAATATAAAATAAACGACTATTTACCGACGACTAAGAAGAGTAGATAAAATTTGCTCATTCACCAGAAAATCCTCTTAAATTCTGATTATTTTTCGTTGGTTCTATTGAAAAATATTCAATGAAGACTGTGCTATTGTATATGAGAAATAATATATAAATTCCTCGATATCATACCCATTTTTTTTTTCATATAAAAAATAAGAACATTTTTTTTTCTTGAAAAAGTTAAGAAAATTTGACCGAGGAATTTTTTTGGAGTAAATTGTAGAAAGAATTAACTTTTATCGATTTCTCCTGTGAAATATTTTCTATTAAATATTTTTATTAAAAAAGAAATGATAGAAAAGCTTCTGAAATTTATCAACAGGATCAACGAAAAGCTAATATTCATCAAAGTTAATTATTCTGGAATCACATTCTTTGGAGTAAATATCAGAAAATCTTTTTTTCCAATTTCTGACTCTTCAATTCCTGAAATTTCATATTTCTTAAATAATTCACTCAAATTCCAAACTTACTTAAATCAATAAAACAACAAAAAAGAATATTGAGTCCGAAATTACCCATAATTCTGACTGAACTAATTACTATTAATATTCACGTAATAATTTACCTGAAAACTTCAATTCCCATCGATTAGTCGCTTGAGCTTCTCGATTTCCACAGGAATAGAAATCTGCAAAAACTGTACCAAAAAATGAAGTGAAAAATATCAAACAATGTCTTAACCATTGAATTGGATCCCTTCATTATAAATTTCCCACGTTCAATCAAACGATTTCCTAATATCAAAATCACTGCCACACAGTTAATATGACTTTCTTTATTCTCATCATTCACACATCACCCCATTGATACCTAGATAAACAATTCAGCTCGATCCCTCCAATTACAATTATTACGTTACAATTATTTATAAATAAATACAGACTTATATTTATTACAATGTGAGGTAACTTAATACAATGATCAATGTGAACTCTAGCATCATCTCCAAGCCTTGAGATTCATTGTATCCCCTGGCTTCCTCTCTTTCTCCCTTAATTTCAAACTTAATTTTCTACAATCTCTCTACTTGTCTTATGAAATAAAAGCGATTTTATTCCTATGTGCTGATAAATCAGAAATCATTGACCAAAAGTGGTTGCTAACTCCTCAATATCTATTAGACTTCTTCAGGCACGTGGCATCATACAATGTCTACGTCTAGCTGTGCAGTTGACTACACAATTTGCAATTTAATGATTCTAGGTGGCCATAATTCCCATCACAATCAATTTCTCCAAATGATTATTTCAACTAAACTCTTAAGTGCAAGTGGATGGTTATTTTTCTGGTCACAATGTGTCTCAATCGATCACATTCCTTACTTTAAGTCCATTTTATAAATTATAAGCATCACATTTTGCTTTTTATCCACTTGAAATAAACTTCCAACACTTTATTGTGTATCAGTACATGTTTCCTATGCTTCATCTTTTAATTAAAAAATCGAATGACTAGAATAAACGTTACGAACTGAATTAAAAATTGGATTAATTCTCTCAGATATAAGGTAACAAATGAAGATAGGGTTCGAATTCCCGCCTGGACTATCCATTTTGTCCGTAAAAATTTCTTGTAATTTCTGGGAAAGTTTGTATCTTGCCTCAATAATTTTGATTACATCAAAAGAGGGATTTTATATATTGTTACACATTGTCGTGATGTCGCAAGATGTTATTGGATGGGATTTGGAGTAGGAAGGAAAGGATCGAGGAGAATTCTCAATATAAAATTTACAAGAGATTTTTACCGAAAAAATGGATAGTCCAGATCGGGATTTGAATTCGAGACCTTCCGATTATGCACCGGGTGCTCTTTACGACTGCGCTATGCTGTTCCTAGGTACTTCTTCATTTGAAATTTATTGTATATATTGAGCTCAGACCCTATCTTCATGAAGTTCAGGGGATCTCATTATTAGTTCAATATTTCTGTTGAAATAACTGTGAAGATGCAATATTTAAAATGAGCTACAATAGAATACGATTCACTCATATTAATCATAATTAACATTATTCAATGATAAATCTGGAAAATCCGATATCCCTACACTCGCTCAATTATCTACCTCCACATTTGACACATGTCCCCGACTCGTGATTTCAATGATATGGACAAGATAACTGACATAATAACATTGCAGCTATCCTATCATGCTATAAAACAATCCTAGAATGTCTCGACTCACAGAATTGGATTTCAATTGGACGATCAATCGTTTAAATATTTTTTAAAAGAACGGATTTATATATAATTCATATAAATAAATTGAAAATTCGAATAGATACACTAGACAATTATATTAGATTTGAATTGAACTGTCTATTATATAATATAATAACAGCTTATTCCTGTTGCAAGGCAGAAGCTATTGAGTAAAAAAAATCATTTGAATTAGAATTTTCTCCACAACTTTATATTGAGATATTTTGTGGAGAATCTCCCGAGCCTAAATTTTCTCAATTATTTTCACTCTATTTTTCTTGCCTTTTCTTCAAGAGAATTGAGGAAGTAACTTCGAAAACTTTTATGGAAACTATCTTCATAGAATAAATTCTATTAGAAAAATCTATTGAATTTTTCGAGAGAATATTTTTCATCGTGCAATTCAACAATACAAAGTCGAATAGTCATTTACTATAATCATCTAGTGAATTCTTCAAGATTTGCTATTATTTTTTTTTGATTATTCACTCGACATATTCTTTGCATTGCCTACTGTTGTAAAATTATAACGGATTACTAAAAAGCATCTATTTTCATAAAAGCTGTAATTGCCTAAAAACCTCAGTCAAACGATTTTTAATCCCAATTTCAAATCACTATTCATTGATGCCTACAATTTTTATTATTAATTAAACTAATAGCTCCGATTGAATATCACTATTGATAAATTTTGGAGACTGTCAAAGTGATAAAAATGTTATACCCGATATCTGAACGAGCATAAGGATAGGGCGGAACATAGGTACATTTACTTTACCTCTCACAGATGAGAAAAGAAAAATATTCCGGAAATGAGAGAAGCTCCCCAGAGGTATAAAAATCATTAAAAATGGACCACTGATAGGCTTAACAGTGCTTTTATCATCAAACCATTCTCATACGCTGCAATAAAGTATCACAGAAAAATGCGTATAAATTTAATTGATAGGTAGAATAGACATTTTATGTACAGCATTTATAAATATCATTACTTTACCGGTGAAAGAAAATCATGATTTTTTTACTTGTAGAAACGAAGACATAAAAAATTACAGTGCAGTTGTTGAAATTGTAACGTCGAAGCACATTTAAACTTCTTTGAAATCAATTTTAAATCATCGCACAGTTAGAGATAAGCGATCATCGAAAAAAACCCCATCGTCATTCGCATTTTAATATAGAAATATATATTATGTATATATTTTTAGTTAATCAATCATTTAAATACAACTTAGGATTAACTATCTCGGTATGACTAAATCGATCGGGAAATTCTTGATACTTGCTGCTAGACGCCAATTATTGGACATGGGGACTTATCTGGGGTTGATTAAAATTCATCGAGATGGATCAGAAGTGCAACAATTACCGTCGCCCCTGCCTCCTTCGTCGCCCATTCAGTGGATTCAATACCATCGATACCGTCTTTTCCAGAGCCAATTGTATACGATCCAGGCCTTACCAGCAGTTGAAATGCAGTGGAAGCGTTGAGTTTCTTATTAGACTGAGTGTCTATGTATCTGAAATGGTGAAGAATATTTTAGGTTGATATTATAACAGATTAATCAATTCTTCCCACTATTTCTTTCAACAGTCTGTTGGTCTTCAAAGAATTGGGCTAAAAAAATCATTAACAAAGGTCAAAGATTAAAGCTTGAAGTTGAAGAAGTTACCATTTTCTTCCCAAGCTTTTCGTTTTCAAGATGGGTATTTTCAGTTTTTTATCATCTCGAAAATTTAATAAATATGAACTTACGGGTATTTCCGACTCCCCTCGTCGGAAGTTACGTATTTTATGTTGGGAGAGAATACCACCTGGGGATTTTGACCTTCACTATTGATAATCGTTGTTAGATTACTTGTGTCCAATTGCTCGACTGTAAGCAGTTCACCCCTATCAAGAATCCATCTGAAAAATAATTGTAATTTTGTTTTCATTGAATTAAATTGAATTTCTTGATATAATCTTGAATAATTTTCTTTGAAAAATCCATTCAAAATTTTCCATTCAAAACCATTGTAATGATGCGAATATTCAACGCAAATATTAAAACAGTGGCACCAATTCATTGTCAAAAAATTCTCTATTAATTAGTAAAGTGAAATCACAAAAATGAAAATGATCAATCTATACAGTTTCTATTTACCTAATAGCATTCAATCGAATTCCATAGAAAGCCACATGCCATTTGTCAGTCGTACTCTGTGGAATTTGATTAGCATTGATACTCTGCTTGAGTGGAAACTTGACCCACCCAACCGGAATAGCAAACTCCGCAGGTGGCTCTCCCTTCTTGCACGTAATTCCATCGCTCTCCACTTTATAACATCCACTGCAATAACAAACAACTTCATCCAGCGAGAAGAACTCATCAGGCAGAACCAACGATTTCTTGAGCCTTCCACAAGCCTTCAGATACTCGCACTGTTTCGCCGGTGTGATAATAATGGTGGAATTGATCTGCGGTATGGACGGTGAGCTGAAGATCCTACAAGGCGTGACAGACTGTTGAGGGCTCTGAGCGAGCCCAATTTGATTAGGTATAATGGCACTATTGCTCTTGGACATCTGCCCGATTGATTGCTCCTGCACATTGACCGATGTATTAGAGACACTATTAGACGCAGCTGCAAGATTATTCTGAACATTTCCCCCCAAATTATTGCACATTGAATTGTCCTGGGAATTATCATGTCCCATCACATTACTAATTTGACTATTAGAGGCAATGCTCTCATTAACTGCATTATTGGCGTTGGTCGACTGAATAGCCGTACTGAGACTCGACATATTGCTAGAAGTAGCAGCCGATCCATTTCTGATATTAATATTCGTTGCATTATTTAATTCTACGTTTGTACAGTCACTCTTGAGGCTCGATGTAGACTCCGGCCCCACCTCATCATTCTCCATTTCATTATTGGACACAGTATTGCTGTCATTAGAAACCTCCAAATTGCTCTTCATATTAGAACACTCTAGGGTATCCCTCGCCTCGTTATTGATTTCTGACCCAACATCTGAATTATTGCTGTCCGAGTGAACACTGCCACTCAACAACTTGCCGACTCCTCCATTAATATTCGAGTTATTGCTGTTGGAGGAGTGTCCACTCGTCTCAGCATCACTTGTCCTACAACCCTCATCGTAATTCTTATCGCTCAATGACGAACTGGACGGAAGTGCTGTGACATTTTCCTTTTCATGACACTCAAGATCAGCCTTTTCGCGTGAATTCTCAGGCTCATCGACTTCAATCGCACTCATTTGCTCGACATTGCTGGCGATCGCCATGTTAATGGCGTCATTATTCGTGCAGACAGTGTCTGCAGGGGATCCAATGATGGAGACCTCCTCAACTTGTCCATAGAGATCGATGACAGCATAAACATAATGTGGTAGATCAGTCACCGCAATTCCCTGATCGATATTATTGATCAAGAGATGTAGCCTCGACTCCTCGTCAATAAGTAGTCCAATGGTGGAGCCCACCTGGAGATTCTCCAGATTAGCTCCATACCGAGTTTTGACTTTAGTGCCGTTGTGTGACATCCACTCACTGCAGATGATCCACGAATATTTCTTGAAGCCCAGAGCAGTTAGTGGAAAGCTGGCTTTCTCAGGAGATATGCAGGAGACCCCGCAGAGAATTCCTGAAACCCATCTATCATTAGTCTTTTCAATCTCCACTTGAAAGATCTTTCCTTTAATGAGAGGTCTACTCGACATTACGACCCCCTGGTTGTAACTAGCCACTCTCCTGGCAATAGTCCTCCCCTCCAGCTCGACATTTCTCCCATGATTCTCATGGAACTCATACCCCAAGTGTCCCTCAACAATCCCCAACACCGGTTGCACAGGAGTAATAGGCAATTCTGAAAGCTTAGCTTCTGACATTTCTATGGAGGTATCCATTCCCAGATCGTTCCTCATGACCGGAGGCATTGGATCAAGAATCAACTCCAGTGAATCCTGAAGCCTGAGACTGGCATTGGGAGACATGACACATGCCTGCTGCTTGTTGCTTGTGATACTGACAGCCACTGTGCTTCCAAAGAGCTCAACAACTGCATAGATCATTTCAGGCATGTTGAGGGCAGCCACGCCCATGTCCTCGCCATTGATATAGAACTTCAAGCTTGCCTCGTGACTCCGCTTCAACCCTATCTTATCGCCCACCCTAAGCCAGTCCAGACTGGGACAGTAATTGGAGCACAAAACGAGGCCCTTATGTCTCACTTCGTTCCCCGTTAGGTACCAGGCATCTGCGGGAATTGAGGTCATCCCTGGGACCAGATCCATCGATGTCAGCCAGTGTCCAGTCTCGTTATTAAGAGCTCCGATCTTCAACGATCCACTCCACTCCCCGGCAATCTCCTGAATCGATATTTCAAACAACTCATTGTTCTCCAGGGCTGTATCACTCAGTAGTACAGCGTGATTGTACTCTCGGCATCGAGCAGCTATCACTCGATCGCTATTCAACTGAATATTGAGGCCAACGGATTCATGAAACTTGTGAGTTATCTCTAATTGTGCTTGGGGCTGAACTACAGACGTTGGCTGCTGACTCATGCTGTTCTCAGAGGGAAGATACTGCTGGGTCATGGTGTCCCTCCTCTCCGGCTGGACAATCGTCACCTGGGCACACTGAGCATAGAGATCAATCACTGGATAGACATGAGCTGGCAATCCGGTACAGGCTATCCCCTGGTCAATCCCATCGAGATAGTAATGAAGACTAGAGTCTGCACACTTCATCATTCCTATTCTATTCCCCTCAGTCAATTTATCGAGATCGCAGTTGTAATGATGTCGTAGCGTTACTCCATCCTTCATCACTGTCGATCCAGAGAGCATCCACGTGTCATGATCAATATCAGTCATTGTGGAGGGGAACTCCAGCTCATCAGGTCTGATGGCAGTGACACCCGCCTCGATTGCACCATTCCATCGCCCCACCATCTTGTCAATAGACACTTCGAAGAGCTCGCCATCTCTCAACGGTCGGTTCGCGATAACAATGGCTTCATTGAACTCCCCCAGAGCTCGGATCCTCGAGGCTGTCAACCCATTATTGGAGATCCTCGCGTGTTTACCATGGACGTGGTGGAACCTCAGGTCGCTGTAAAGAGTCGTATTACTGAAGCTTGAATTATTCGTCGTGGGACTGTAAAAATCCGTATTATCGACGATTGTAGCCTGCGTCGCCTGTCCATAAAGATCAATCACTCCGTAGACCTTTTCAGGCACACCCACAGCAGCCGCCCCCTGGTCTGCTCCATTTACAAAGAAATGTAGAACTCCATTCTCTTTTCTCATCACCCCAACTCTGTCGCCCACTTGGAGACGATCCAAATTTTGTCCGTACTGTTCTATTATTGAGGTCCCATTGTGCATCACTCCATTTCCAGTCATTATCCAGGTGCCAGATATGACCTTAGTTATGGTGAATGGGAATTCCAGTTCAGTGGGTGAGTGAGTGGTGACCCCAATCTCGATTGACCCAGCCCATTTAGTGACAATCTTATCAAGTCTAACTTCGAACAGTTCATTCGGTCGCAGGGGTCTTAGTGTCAAAACAACTGCATTATTGAAATCGTCCATGGCATTCGGCCTGTGAGCAGTTCTCCCATTATTGATGACGTCTGCATGAGTGCCGCAGCAGGGGTGAAAGGTCAGTCTGTCCAAGGGCTCCTCCTCCCCGACTTCACTGAGTCCCTGCAGATGCAGTGTATTTCTTCTCGTCACCAAGTTCTGCTCTTCCCTCTCGTCTCTGTCGACAATTGTCACTTTAACTGTCATCCCATAAAGCTCGACCACTCATTGATCAAGTAGTGAAGGTTTCCGTTGCTCCTCCTGATCATTCCCACCCGGTCACCCTCCCTCAGCTCGTCCAAATTAATCTCTCCGTACTCCCTCTGTATTCCCTTCCCATTGGTCAGAATCCCACAGCCCGACATCATCGTCGTTCCAGACCTCATGTTCGTCATGGTTGCAGGGAACTCCAGGGTCGTTGGACTGTGAGTGGTCACCCCAACTTCAATACTGCCTGACCACTTGTCTACCAGTCTATCAATTCTTATCTCAAATAGTTCATTATCCCTCAGAGGTCTGTGTGTTATAACAACCCCATTATTGAACTCATCCAGAGGTCTTCGTCTCTCAGCAGTTCTAGCATTGTTGGATAATTTAACGAGTGCTCCAACCCTCTCGTGAAACCTTAACCGATTCTCCCTAATTGTGGCTGGGCTCGGATTCTTCGGTAGGTTAACATTCATATTGACATTGAGATTAGCTACTAGACTCGTTGACGATGCCTCCCCCATCGTCAAGTCGTTATTGATCTCCTCCTCGTCCCTGGGTTCATTCGTTGTTGCTTTTGGATTTGTTATTGTTACCTGGGCACAGTCTGTCGACATCTCGACAACGGCGAAGACACACGAGGGGATGTTAGTGGCCGAGACACCCTGGGATATTCCGTTTATGTAGAAAACAAGCTCATCATTGGATGTTCGCATTACTCCTATTGTACTTCCCTCCTCTAGCTCGTCTAGATTTGTGTCGCACATGGAGTCTGACAGGGGATGACCGTTTCTGAGGATGCCAGTGCCTGTCAACATCCAGCATTGACCGAGGGGATCATCCAGGGTCTCTGGGTCACACGTGGTCACACCAATCTCCACTGTTCCACTCCATGATCTCACCTTTTTGTCGATCCTTATCTCGAAGAGCTCGTCATTCTGGAGGGGCTGGGATGAGTGGATTCTCTCCTTTCCGGAGGCTGAGAAGCTGCGAACTGCCGTAGCACTGTTGTTCATCAGACTTATTCCGTCCCCACATCTTCGGTGAAACATCGCGGGGGATTTGTCAATTTTCCGGTGGATTTGATCACAGGGTTTCACAGTTTTTGAGGTTCACTTGTGCATCAGGAGAAAGTGTCAACCCATACCGGAGCACGAAACATCGTTTACTTATCGGTTTTGGGTGGACGTTTTTCAACCACTCTTTACTGATCACGAAAACCCAACCTGGAACTCTATTGATGAAGTTTTGTTGCTGTACGAGTGGTAGGGGGATGTTTGATAGTCGATTGGA
This sequence comes from Psyttalia concolor, assembly GCA_030522845.1. Classification (NCBI taxonomy): domain Eukaryota; kingdom Metazoa; phylum Arthropoda; class Insecta; order Hymenoptera; family Braconidae; genus Psyttalia; species Psyttalia concolor. Next base: position 19,650 of record JAPYZM010001274.1, read on the forward strand.
AGGAAGATCGATGTTTCCGGGCTGGCGCACGGAGTTTTTGTCGATTTTTTGGGGTTCGATTCATCTGAGGAGTCGATGGTTAGGGTTACGATATTGGTATTACATCAAGAAGAGTTGCTGTGAACGAAGGAATTTTTGGAAAATTTTAAATACCAAAAAATTTTACAGAAATCCTGCATCATGTTGTCGCTGAGCCTCTTATTAATATGGATATTTCGATATATCGACTGATTAATTCCACCTGCGATTTCTATCGATACTTTTTTTCAACTCTCTTGAATGATTTACCCGTGATCCTTCACGAGATAGTTTGAATTCCTGGGACATACAGTGGGCGATGATTACGTAAGGAAAAGTGGTTTTGAGGGAGAATCATGAGAGTATTTGACAGGGAGATAAGAGATGTTAACATTGGTGACTTTGGTGGCGTTAAGGGGTGGTGGGCGGTATATAGGTGCAGTGCTCAATGATCGATTGAAAACACACCTTCTGCGTAAATAAAAATGGCGCGATACGAATAGCATGAGTGTTGCTGACAAGTGTTATGATGACGGAATAGGTCATTATGTAGTGTTCCTTTGGTGTTGTGAGGATGAGCGAGAGTAAGCACAAGATATGGTAAGAGAATCATTATTTTTGACGGTTTGGAGAGAGCGTTGAGAGAAATTGAGGGGTTTAACCTCAAAACTATTTCTCCATCGGGGGGTGGAAGGAATTTTTTGTTGATTTTTTAGATGGTTGGGGCATTTGATACTTAGTCTTCGGAGAATTTTGGAATCATTGGTCAATTTTAGGTTCATAATTCACCTGGAGATGTTTAGGGTGAATTATTATTATTGAGAGAGAAGAATGGGCCATGTGGACTGATATTTCCGTTGTTGGGGATCTGTAGAGATAATTTTTTTAATTTTACGATCTTTGGAAACCTCTTTCAAGTTATAGGTTGAGGAAAATTTGTTTTGAATCAAGGCATGTACCCAGAAGGTATCGGTAATTACTGAATGAATATTTGTTTCGGTAGTTCCTACACTCCAATTAATTTCTTAAATATACTTTTTAATGTAAGGATGGAATTAATTAGTTAGATTTTCATGTATCGAATGAGAAATTGAGAATAATCAAATCAATATTTATTGGAAAACTGTGTCCATGTTTTTTACCATGCGAATAGGGGAACAGTTTGTTTCGTTGAGCAGAAAGCATTGTTGTTTATTGTAATTTTTGTCGAGTTTGGAAGGAATTTTAGTATTCTAGGCCCCTACAAAATCTTTACTCTCTGTTACAAAGAATTACTAGACAATGAACATTGAACATTGGATAGTGTTTTTTAAAGAGAACTTCCAATGGTTTTCTTGGTTATTTCTTAATTATTTTGATATTTTTGTGGAAATACTGACGACCGTCATGTCGACTAATATTCCTCTCAGATATTCCAACTAGTTGAATTCCACTGTCTCATAAATTGATATATTTGTTGTCATTGTTTCAGTATGATCTCAGACTTCTTCTACCCAAACATGGGAGGAGTGGAAGAACACATCTTCAACCTTTCACAGTGTTTAATCGGTCGTGGACACAAAGTTGTAGCTCTAACCCACTCTTATGGTGATCGTATTGGTGTGCGTTACATGACAAATGGCCTGAAAGTTTACTACCTACCGATAAAAGTTTTTTACAATCAGTGTGTACTCCCAACAATGATATGCTCTATTCCACTAATACGTTACATTTTTATTCGTGAAAAGATAGAGATCATTCATGGACACTCGGCATTTTCTGCTCTCGCACACGAGGGAATGTTGGTTGGACGATTGATGGGATTGAAAACGGTTTTCACGGATCACTCATTATTTGGCTTTGCCGATGCTTCAGCTGTTTTGACCAATAAGTGTTTGGAGATATCGCTGGCTGATTGCAATCACTGCATCTGTGTATCACATACTGGAAAAGAGAATACAGTACTGAGGGCAAAAGTGAATAGGGAAAGAGTCTCAGTAATTCCAAATGCTGTGGATACAGCATTGTTCGTTCCAGATATTACGAAGAGGAAAAACAATTGCATCACTATTGTTGTGGTGTCTAGACTGGTTTATCGAAAGGGAGTGGATCTTCTTGCCCGGATAATCCCCGAGATATGTGCCAGGTACGAGAATGTTCAGTTTTTGATTGGAGGAGATGGACCGAAACGCTGGCTCATCGAGGAGATCAGGGAGAGGAATTTACTTCAGCATCGGGTTACGTTGCTGGGGAGTTTGGAGCACTCGCAAGTCAGGCATGTACTTAACAAAGGACATATTTTCTTGAATACTAGTCTGACGGAGGCCTATTGCATGGCGATTGTGGAAGCCGCGTCGTGTGGGTAAGTGCCTTGAATATTTTCTGAAATTAGTCTTTAATCATCCAAAATGAAAACGCTAGTTAACAACTAACCAAAAAAATTAAATCGAGTACTGAACATTTGGCGACCATTCTCAGGGGATGAAACTCTGGACAAAACGTATTAAAATATTTAAAAGCAAATGATTTGACTTTTGTTTACGTCATGTACTTCCACTAATTCATTACGAAATGAAATTGGAGTTACAATTTTTTAGACTTTATTTTCAAGTATTGATTGAGGATTTGGGTTGAAGGTTGCAGGTTGTTTCTACAAGGGTGGGCGGAATCCCTGAAGTCTTGCCACCAGAATTGATTTACCTAGTTGAACCCACCGTTGACGCCCTTCTAGTGGGATTAGATAGAGCTATTGCCGATTACAAGAGGGGGAACATCATTTGTCCCTTTGAGGTTCACGAAAAAATCGTCTCCTTTTATAACTGGTACGATGTCACGAGGAGGACTGAAATTGTATACGATGCTGTCCAAAGAGAGGACCAGAAGACACTGGGCCACCAATTAGCCAGTTACTTGTCCAGTGGAGTACTTCCATACTTACTTGTAGTATCTCTCTGCTATATTGTTCTACAGTTTTTGGAGTTTTTCGTGCCTAGAAAGGTAATTAAATCCTCTATTCAGAGTTCCATTTGTATGAATTATGCACATACTCTAGTCAAATTTCTAAGTAGTGAAATTAAATTTTTTAATTAGAAAATTTCTTGAATTTCTGAGGGAACTTAAATGTCATAGCAAATGTCGAAAAAAAAATCATATAATAGTATGTTATGCAACATGTGCGTAATGGTGTTTTTGGCTCGTGGGAGGTTGTATAATTATAATCTCACGAGCCAAAAAACACCATTACGCACAACTTCCATACAATATTATATGTCATTGTGCCCGTAATCTGCGATTTAACCGAGCGACGCGAGGTTAGAATCGCGTGATTACGGGCACCTATGGCATAAAATATGTTTTAACAACATATATTTACAAACCATAAATTAGTGTCAAAATGTTGGTGTTGTTTTCCTTCAGCCTCTTAAAATTGAAGAAAAAAGTAATTAATTGATTAGATACAAAAGTTGCTTTTCATCACGCTGTGTTGGAAAAGTAACTTTTCAGTCACTCGACGCAAAACGGAGAGCGTGATGAAATAGTATATTTCGTAACAAGTGAAAAAAAATGGTTTTTGGCGAGTGGGAGGTTTATATTACGAGCCGAAGGCGAGTTACTTTTCTGACACAGCGTGATGAAAAATTATGTTCGTAACTGGTGAAAAAAGTGGTTTCTGAATCGGGGGATTATATCACTCATCAAAAACCATTTTTTTTTTCACTTGTTACGAAATATACTACTACCACATTGTTTAAAAAGAAAACAAACTGAGAATTACACATCGATTTTTAAAGTCAACATCAAATATAAAATGTAGCATGTACAGTATATTTTTTTATTTAAACGAAAACAAAATGTCCAATTGAAAAACAGGATTTGATTTTCAGCCTGATCATTTTTATTTCATTATTAAAAAAAATTAGTTTTGAGAATTCTTCAACTGGTTCTCCGTCGAAATAAAAAATAAATAATACGAATATGTTATTTTCAGTATATTGATATCGCCAAAGACTACAATCATTCAAATTTCCATGTACAACCAAAGGAAGAAAAGCCCCAGAGAAGAATATAGTACAATTTTGAGAAGTGTTTTGTACGGAGGACTGCCGAATAAAAGTAATCATTGCATCACAGGAGTCGTGTATATACAGAGAGATCCATTTTCAGAAAAAATTGGTTAACCGATTGTGAACCTTCTAATGTTTTGACTGTTCAGAAAACGTTCTTAACCGCATGGTAAAATTAGTTGACTGCTGAGTAAAAGCAGCCAATTAGTCAGCTACTTACATAAATTAGTCAGTTATTCGCTTGATCAAATTTATTGACTGCGTAGTAATTTATTCCAACGTATCCATAATTTTTGTTATGAAGGTCTCAAATTTTATTGAGGAGTTAGATCATTTTTCTCGAATGGCCACAATGTCATGCGATTACCAATCGGTCAGGTAATTTTTACTGACAAATTTTTCTCAGCGTACGCCATAAACATGCTTATCAAACGTGCCATTCCGAGTCACCAGATAAGAGATTAAAAACTAATCAAGAAATTTAGATAGCAGTTATAGTATTTAAATGTGAGATGCGGGGAAGTCTAGTGAAATTTTCAAGTTTTGTACATAAAACCTTGTTACGTCTTCAAATATTCTATCAGTAATGGGAACTAAGCAACGAGACAATATTAGCGGTCCAGGAAGTGGCCATTTTTTCAGTTGACTGAGATTTTCACTATTGTCTTCGTTACTTTGATTAGATAGCAATCTCGAGCGACTGTAAGCGGAGTCTGCACTTGGTTTATAGCTTGGAATATTTCTTCTGTTGATGACTCAGAAGATAGGAAAGAATTTAATTTATTAAAATTTGTAATTTTTTTCTGTCTATTTCGGAATATTGAATAGGAAACATTAGTTTGAAAACTTCCATAAATTTTTCTTTACGTTTATTTCGTAAAAAAGTTCGTCTTAACTTTCTTCGTTTTTTTTATATTGAGATAAACATGATAACAATAATCATAAGATCAAGATCTATGATTTTTTAATCGAAAAAAATTGGCATACGACCCATTCTTTGTATTTCAAAGAATGCTCCTCTCGATTTGTTTACATACGTAGATACGTATCTTATCCTTAATCTACTTCACATCATGAATCATTGCCAAAGAGTATTAATACTGGTGTATTTTATTTACAGAATCAATTTTCACAATGAAAAATAAAGTAAAGTAACCAGAGAACGTGCTTTGATATTGGTGTTTACATAAAAAAAAAACTATATTGTTGAATTACATTCCGATCAATCAAGTACAAAAGAAAAAAAAACAAATATTTATCGCCAAAGAGTACAATTTGCAGGGATGAAGTTTATCCATTCGAGTCCATTAACGATCAAATTTTCTGCATAATAGTTTGTTTTTTTTTTTGTTTCAAGTGCGTAAAAGATCTTTGACATTGTTTACTACGTCGGATTTAAGACAATTTTTAGGATTTTTTACGGACAAGGAACTTATATTTTAATGGAGTTCAGTTGAAGTAATAATTGATAGGCAAATGATTATTCTTTAATTTCGGTTGGTAAGGTCACAAAGTAATAATAATAAAAGAGAGTTTAATATTGTGGATTGTCCTGTATTCATGTGATCTACGAACAAAAACGAAAATTGCATGTGCCTCAGAGAATAATAAAACTGTATTTACAATTAATTAATCAATTTATCGACTGTTATTTTTTCATTACTGTCATCTGAGATGTCTTCCTGAGTAAAAAAATGGTGCACGTGAAATGATAGATATCTTGAAAAATACTTGATTATTTTTATGTGTCTCAGATGAAGCAATGAGTGAAATTTTGAAATGAAAGGTAGTAAGAATCAGAAAATATAATTGTTTATTAAATCATGATGAGGATTGATTACAGTAGTAGAATTGATAAAAAATGAATCATTTCGTCTGCACGTTTTATTATACATTTCACATCTTACGTCTCATAAACCTTTCAATCGAGAACCCATATCGGTTCTTCCTAACAATTCAAACAATTCTCTGATTTTCCATCGAAACTTCCTCTCTTGCAAACATCTACAGTTGTAAAAAATGAAATTTAGGAAAATGTCGAGGGACTTGATGATATCTAAAATTTTGCTTCGTGTCTTTTCCAAGTCACGAGGAATTCCATCTGTCTAAATACTTGAGCACAATCATCGCCATTAAATCCAATACTGATTTTTTTTTAATTTAAGACTTATTTTCCACCAAAACTAGATGATTAGAAATGCTCGTCATCGCGAGTTTTTCCCATTCAGTCAGTTCATGAGAAATTAAAAAATCGTCATCTAGTTAGAAAATGAGTAATAAATAGTCTCTAGTGAAACCATTGAGTATCAAGGCTCCTAAAAATTTAATTGGGCTGATAAATAGTAAAAAAAATTGCAAACAGCAATTGTTCTGCAGGAAATGCCTTTCGTGTTGAGTGAATCTCCACATGCATGATTTTCATTATCGGATAGCACGAGTCGGTTCTACATTTTTCCAACTAGACAACATTTTAACTAACAATTGGTAAAATTTCAATTTGCAATAGTTTGTCTGAAATCAAATGAACATTGTAATTCAACACATACATTTATTTTAGACAACATCTGAATGCACACCTCAATAAATAATTCAGCAGAAGATAAAATGATTGCTGCAATAGACACTGTAATTTCCATTAATCTTAAACAATCAAAAACCCTCAATAATTTAAGAATAAAAATGCAGTAATGTAATGAAATGAAATAAATTTTCGATAATTCCGTTAAATTTTTAATATTGTGATTCAGAAAATCAACCTGAATAAACAAAATTATCTCAACTAGTTGAAATGTCGTCCAGTTAAAAAGACATGCATTCATAGGAGTCAAGGTCTTCAAATAACTTGAAACCAAAATAATGTTCAATAACTTTGTTTTTACTGCTTGTTGTCTTGTAATTATCAAATTATCGTTTTCAATAATTGATTATCAGCGGATTTTAATATTTCTATTGCTGACACATTTACAGAATCTGATATTTTTCAACATCACGTCGATGTATATTCTCTGGTAGCCACTGTTTTACTTGAACGATAGGAGATTTGTTTTAGAAAAGAAAAAAACAATATTACAATGAATACGCAATCACTAAGTATTAATGTAGTTGAATGGTTTTCAATGTTTCCATCATTTCTTTAATATTCACATCTTTTGTATATACAAGTATGTCCATAGTCCTGCATTATTTCAACTCAACATTCTGAAGAATCAAACTGTTTTTTTCTCCATCCTATCAGTGTAGAACTGTTCGTCCAATGTTTATGGATCATCATTCTCAACTTAAAAAAATATAAATAAATAACGAACCGATCTGATAAGTCGAGCATTCCCATTTGCCGTCACGCAATTTTCTTTCTAACAGTAAAACAGTTTGCGTTTTTTATGTTCGAGTTTTTAAAGGGATTTGCCTGAATGCTCAAACGCCTTCACCATAATCACGATCACCAACATTGATGCGGTCGGTTGCTGCAGTAACACTGAAGCCCAGAATCCTGCTATCGACTTTACACATTTTTCCTTTTTTTGGTTTCTTCGCCTTTCCCTGGAAAACAATTGAAATTTCTTCATCAATATTTTTTTCCTTGAATAAGATCAATTCCAATTGAAGAAGAATAAAAAATACTAATAAGAATGAGAATATAAAATAATATAACCTCCATTAATTTTCATAAATAGAAACATAAGTAGTAAATGTATTTTCTTCTGCTCATAAATGCTCTTCATCTCTAAATAAATACCTTAACTTCCTGAAACTCCATAGGAGCATTAGGATTGACAGCAGGTGCCGGTTTACAAAGATCATCAGCCTCAGCCCGAGGTCTCTGTGCCGAGCGTAATTTACTTCTCTTCTCCAAAAACTGTTTTGTAAACTCAGTAGTCTGTTTGCTATCCCCCAGGTACAACCTGACATACTCCTTAACCTCGTAAGCCGCCTCGATATCCTTCAGAAAACCAATGAACGTTGGGATATCAACCGACGGTTGCAATCCACAGAGTGCCCTGTAGCACCACTGCTGAAAGTCATCCGTCTTGGCAGTGTTATTCTCAAAAAGCTTCTTAACGCCTTCCTCCTCCTTCTTAACCTTGCCCTTAGCCACTTTATTATTATTTTGCTGTGGCTGAGGTGTATTGGCGCTCTTACTAGCAGATTGTTGAGTAACTTTAGTAACAGCTTGTAATTTGGCAACAGGTGCAGGTTTATTGGAAACGGGTTCATCCCAGAATCCACTGCCTGCCCATTTTTGTCCCCCCTTGTGATCGATCCCAGAGTTGGTTGACGGTGCCCAGTTGAGAGATTGCGAGGCTGTACCCCAGATACCAGCATTCTGCATGACAATAGCTGCCTCCTTCTGATTGGCCTTCTCCTGTCGCTCTTTCTCCTGCTGTTTAACCTTGGCAATGCGTTCCTGCTCCTCTTGCTGTATCTGGGCCAGACTCTTCACCTGCGGTTGTTTCGTACTGGGTGCTGCCTTCTCTGCCCACTTAAACTGAAGACGTTTCGATGAGTCAATGACAGCGGCCTCTTTGGCCGCCTCCACAGCCTTCTGCTGGGCAAGTTGTTGCTGAATCTGCTGTTGTATACGCATGTCCTCGGCTTTCTTCTCACGCTCCAATCTCTGAATCTCCGCCAGAGATGCATGAGTTGCCACTGGTGGAGCATGTTGAGCCTGCGCCCAGGGAGCCTTACTCCTCTCCTGGAGCTTCTTCAGAGCCTCCGCCTCCCGACGTCTCTGCTCAACTCTTCTCGCCATCTCTTCCGACTCCATCTTCTTGCGTGCTTCCTCCTCCCTCTTCAAACGCTCCTCCTCCTCCCTCTTCATGTGTTCCTCTTCAAGCTTCCTGCGTCGGTCCTCCTCCTTCTTCATCTTCTCCTCCTGTCTTTTTGCTTCCTCTCGCTTCTTCTTCTCCTCCTCCTGCTTCCTTCGGTTATTCTCCTCGTCGAGCTTACGCTTCTCCTCGTGCTTTCTCTCCTCCTCCCTGCGCTTCTTCTCCTCTCTCTTTTTCCATTCCTCCTCGTGCTTGCGTTTCTCCTCCTCTTTTCGCTTCTTCTCCTCTTCCTTGCGTTTCTTCTCCTCAACCTTTCGCTTAGCCTCTTCCAGCTGTCTCGCGTGAACCTCGGCCTCCATTTTTCTTTTCGATGTCTCATCCTCGACTTGTCTCAGTATCTCCTCCTGCCTCCTCAATTCCTCCTTCTTCCTGTCCTCTTGTAGCTTAATATTCTGCTCCTCTAGTATCTGCTGTTCAGTCTTCATTTCCTTGGCGCGTAAATCCCAAAGAGAATTCGGCATTTGTCCTGGCGGCATTGGAGGCAGTTGGTCCATCTGTGCCAGCCAATTCTGGACATTGAACTGTGGATGGATCTGTGGGGGAGGCTGGGGCCAGATAGAGTCTATTGGGTGTGCCTGAGGGTGTCCGTTAGCGTTGACCTGAAGCTGTCGAAGTAATGATTTAATGGGGTTGTCCTCTTGTGGGGGTTGAGCTGGTGGGGGGTTGATGGTAGACTGAGGTGGTGGCAAATTCTGTCCAGTGCCAATCTTCTGAATAAACTGGTGAATTGGATCGATACCTGGGCCCGTATGAACTGAACCCGTTGGTGGCAAGTGATTTTCATTCTGTGTCTTTGCTTGCTGCATTTGATTAAAAAGTTGCATAACAGGATTTGGTGTTGTTGGCGCAAGAGGATTGACAAATGGGCTTTGACTTGAATGCATTTGATTCATCGCTAACTCACGCATCTCAGGATCTTGCAAGACACACTGCACTAGCAATTGACTCTGCTCAACAACACTGAGTGTATCAAAATGCTCGGACTGCGAGGGTTTGGTAAATGCTGAACTTTTTATTTGCCTCACCACTTGTTGATTCTGCAGCAACCGTAGATGTGGATACATAAGCAGTGGATCCTCAATTCCAGGTTTGGGTAAGGCACTGCCAGGTAATCCAGCGGGCACTGGATTGGAGATTGGTGGAGGAATCACTTGCTGTTCAGCCAATTTGAGGGGAGGAATTGGATGGCCAGGAATAAAGGGAACTCTGCCACACATTCTCATGAGATCACCGAGGGTTGCAAATCTCTCGTCACACGTTCGTCTCACTAGTAGACCTGAGGTGAAGTATCCAGCTCTGCACCACTCAGCCATTTCATTAGCAAGAAAGGGACCCTGAACCTCGCCCTGGGGATCTCGGTAGAACCATTTCTCTTGGGCTCCAGCTGCCAATGGCTGGTGATTCGTTATTGGGGGAATTGATGAGATGTCCTCTCTGTGACTCTCCTCGTCAGCTGTCAGCTTAGCTACTAACATGTCTGCTTCGGCGTTCATTCTCTCGAGATCATCGTCATGCTTTGGGGTAGGCAATAGTGGAGCAGGATTACGATCAACTGGTGGAACTGGTGGATTGCTTGGTGGTTTGGGTTTATTTGCAGCCACTGCAGGAGCTTCTTCGGGTCTTGGTTCGTTCTGGGGGGGCTTCGAAGGACGTTCGATGAAGGATTTTGAGCGTTGGGGTCCCTGTACTTTACAAGCCTCGGTTTTCACTAGATTAGCTGAGCTTGCTGACGTCTGCACCTTTCGCCCAGACTCTGGTAAAGCTTGAGTTGCAGCCAGAGCATTAGGATTGGCAGTTGCTTTTGTCGGAGAAGCACTTCTTCGTTCTTGATTCATGTGGCTCTCCTTATCGTCAAATGGATGAAGAGATTTTGGTCTCTCTCTTGTAGACGTACTCGTCGAGTTACTGTGACGAATGTTACTATGTCCATAGCTCAATTTATTACCAGTTTTAATGCTAGTATTATTGTTACCCTCGGAGATACGTCGATGTCTCCCCTCTCCGGTGATACCCTCTTCGTCCTCGTCAGAGAATATTCCCCCGTGAAATGCTCCAGATGCATCGAAACTACCGCCACTCTCACTGGGATTCTCGGTCGCCCATTCAGGTAGATTATCGTGATTATCGTGATGATTCGACTCCCAAGTGCGAGCTGTTCTCGGTGGATGATGATGAGAGTCGTGGGATAATCTGTGACTCGTTCGAGTCTCCCAGCGTCCACCACTTCTACCATCGTCTCCATCGTTCTCACTACGATCCATTCTATCTCGTTCACCACCACCGTCTCTCCAGTTGCCTCTTATCCATTTTTCGTTACGATTGTTGGGCGCAACTCTCCAGCCCTCCTCCTCATCACCAGTCACTCGATGTCGCCGCCAATTACTCTCCATCAGTGAACTACCACTGGTGCCTCGATTCATCTCCTTTCTGGGGCTTGTCGAGCCATTCCACTCCCCAGTGTCAGAGACTCCGTTTCTCTCGGACCATCCTCTTTCACTCTGTGATCTATCGTACACCCTTCTACCTGAATATGGCTGTGAGTCGAGTCTACTGCCGTCGCCGGAATCGTCGAAGCCAACGGGACCACGACTGAACGAGTACATTCCTCCTCGTCCTGTTCGTCCACGTCCTCCACGATCGACACTACCACCTCTGCCGCGACCACCCGTGTTACTCACACCGCCACTCCAAACTCGCTGGAACAAGTGTTAGGACATTTTCATAGAGGTTCAATGATTTCTGGTACATTACACAGAAGGTGAGAAATTTTTAGTAAAAATTACAGAGTTCATAGAGTTCACTTGCCGGTGACAAAATTGAGTTGAACAATTTTAAGTAGTAGTAGTAGCAATAAATAGCTAAATAAGGCAATCCGAATAATACTGTTGTCGGCTTTTCAGCTATATTAAGAGATGGTATTGTATTATTCCAGGTGATTCAGAATGAAAATACGGAACTCCCTAGTAATGTTCCGTTAGTTTAGGTGAAAAATTCGTAACAGTTCCATAAAAATTTCTACAATCACCTTTCACATCGGAATTATGGGGGAGATACATATTTTATGCTGAATATTTCTTTTCTTCTAGGGATTTTTCTTTTAACTGAAGAATGTCAGTTGGATTAACTATCGAGGAAGACATTCTGCAATCTGTATTTGCAAGTCTTTTCAGGATAAAAATATAAATAAAATCTAATGAAATATAATAAAAAATAGAATATAAATATATATCCCCCGAAAAGGGGAGTTTACAAAGAATTATTCAAAATTTAATAATCAATCAACACTCATTCGTGCCCCCATTCATCTGAAATCGTCTGCTCGTTTGTGCTATTACTTTTGAAACAGTCTATAAAAAAATTTTCATGGAAATCCACTCTACTGCAGCTACTATTGTTTCTGCCTGCAGTTAAGCTCGCGACATCCATTCGACATTGATAAGCCAATTGACTAAATACAGCAAAAAACAATCTTTGTAAAGCGTTGAATGAACATTAAACGTTACTACTAAAGGGTGGTGAATATTTGTTAAAAGTCACTGAACATTTTCCCCAATCACTTAACATCTTAGTTTCATGTGAAAACTCATCAATTAAACTCAGTTTATCATAAACGGCGAGCATTGCACTTTCCACCATAAAAACATATCCAATTTTCTCAAAAATTCAATCAGTTAACAACAATAAACAACTTGACAACAAATGATGTGATGAGCTAATAATTAATTAACTCCACTTGTATTCTGTTGATCGGAATTCATGTGCTCATTTGCCCTGTTAGCATCAGAAAAGTTTAAAAAATAGACCTCCATGGAAATTCACTCCACTGCAGAGATTATTTTCTGGCTATACTTAAGGCCCGGATGGTTTCGAAGGGGCTAATTGACAGTGAAATGTAAAATTCAAATTGCCCTGTGTTTCTAGAAGACAGCCAGGTGTTGGCACAAGGATTCCAGAGTCAAATTATTTTTAGATCACAAGCCATGTATGACACACATCCGAATATAAGATACAACACAATCATTTTAAGTTGCTGGCAAAGTCTCTGATTGACTAACGAATGGCTTCACATGTGTAAATTTGTCAGACCACATAGCTTTACAATTTACGTTAAATAAGAGGCAAGGCTCCTCTGTCATTGGTATGAACGACAAGAGTAGTGAGGTTTTTATTTTTATTTATTAACAGTTTTATCTTCTCGCATTACTAAGAACGTCAGGGATAGCTGAGTTTCTATTTCCTTTATAAAGTGGCTAGTTTCGGCCATTATTCTCAGTCAAATGCTCCATAAAATCTCAAAAAACGGCGAACAAAAATGAACAATTCTCCACAAATCTAAAGAAATTGGACAGTGTTTCGAATATTTTCAAGTTTTCGGTAAGACTATTGACTGTAATGACTATTTGAGGTGCCAATTAGTATTTCTCAATTCAATAATTGTACTATCTATGGGCTTTTTATGGCCATAATTCTAATCTAGGAATTTTAGTATAATATTAGTTAGATTTTAAACTGTACCTCATTCAACTAGGACTCATTATTGCAATATGGGTTCTGTTTGCGATTTCAATTTAATAGAGGGACAGGTAATTCTATTTTGATTTTATTTACTAAGGTAAATTTTTATTCAAACGAATTTGCATGTAGAGCCTGTGACAGGTAAATTCACGGGATGTTTGTAGAACGTTAACGCGAATTCTCTATTCCCTCGTCTGTTTGAACCATTGGTTTCGTTTTGAGTTCGTATATCTGTTGTCACCACACGTTTTGTTTTTTTTATAATGTCATATTTGAGTAAGGTATCTCTCGTCAAATTTTCGATCTGAAGTGGTCTATAAACAGTGTGAGCAATAGCTGTGATCACGTTGTTTTGTTATAATGTTTTATTAGAACCTTTGAATCAATGCGTTATTATAATTGTTAATGAATTTACCTGAATAGCGATTGTGCATTAAAAATTTCGTAGAATATCTTCTCATGTTTTGTGGAGTTACTTTCATTCATTTTGTGTGTGGACTTTGGAGATTTCTTTAATGAATTGGGAGAATTAGGATAAATAGTTTCTACTTAGGGTGAGCTGTCGATGAACATCTTGTAAATGAAGGGAAATACAAAAATTTCCATTACAAGTATTTTTGAAGCTGACATTTCGCTTTATAAAAAATATTGTTATAAGCATTTCGCTATCGTCTTCCCAATATTTTAATCAATAACTGACGTTACGTGAAATTTGTTATCCTAGATTACCAATCCACAATTGATTTTAGGGAGTATTGGACTGAGGTTAATGGAACATTAAATTTATAGGTGTTCTTTAAAATTAATTACCGTTTCATCCTCTGTCATTGGTATGAACGCCAAGGGTAGCTGGGTTTTCTCAACGTAGAGGGTCTGCAGGGTTGACAGTGCCTCCGGGGGCTTGCAATTACGATCGAATAGAGCTAACATCTCTTCCCGACCGTATCTATGCTCTGCCAACTGATACCGAGGGGTGATCAGGTTGGCTGTACCACCACCGCCACCTCCACCAGAATTACAACTGTCTCCAGACAGATTGCGCAACCTAGAAACATTGGATAGTGTTGACATAGGACTTATTTATCACGGGAACGGCGGGCAAAGTGAACCTTTCGATAAATAAATTCTTTAAAATTTTCCAAAATATTAAAAGACATTTTCTCCCAAACACGATTGAGCCAAAAGCTTCAGTAGCTAAAAATTACCGACAAAATACAATCTCATGCTGACATTTGAAGATTGTCCTGGGGCGAAAAACTATTGTCGTAAAAATATATTTAGAATAGATAGATTTAGAATAGACTTCCGAAGAATCTGTATCTTCTGTGCAAGTAAGAAATTTCATTTTTAGCACTAGTTGTTTGGGACAGTATACGATAGTAGTTTTCTTTTTTGGGTTCTTAATAAGAGAGAACAAAAAATTCATCCCTGAGAGAAGTAATAATGATCGTAGAATATTGCAGCCCAGGGACTCAAATTTCGTGATACACTTCACTATTAGGGTTAGAGAATGTAAGTCCTTGAGCTTTGCAAATTCAAATTAGACAGGACTTGTTGGATAACGCGTTCGTTCTTTCATTTCTTTCAAAATTCAGGGAAAGGAGTCGCCAGAAATAATTAACTGCAGAGCTATTATCGTTTAATAAATTATAGAAGGTTAATTTTAGATTATAATTATTCAATAATTTTATGATTTTTTTTTGAAAAATTAAGTTATTAGTTTTTTCACAAGCTGTGAATATAATTCAATGGGTCAGATAAGTGCATGAACCTTCAACATTTGAGTGATATAAAGTAACCTAGGAAGCTCTACAGATAATTCGCATTTGCATGTATTTTTCAAAAAGCTCCAGCATTTAAATCCGTCTTCACAAGACAAGCTTTTTCAGAAACATTCGTGGAATTTCACTTAATTGCTCTAAGAGAACAATTAAATTTTTTTTCAAAAGCTTAATTTATTGATTCAAACCGCTAGATCGATAAAAATTCCTGATGTATGAGGAAATTCATCCCGAAAATTGAAAGTGCAAAATTTCTTGCAATACAACTGAAAGACTTTTTTCTTCTTGTTAAGGCTCCAAGGCATAGGCACGATATTATTCTGATTTGATTAACTATGAGATGGAGATGCAACGATTTACATCAATGATGTGTACTACTACTACTAATTATAGAACATTGTTTGTATTTTATGGTGGGAGGGGTAAATATGTAAAAGGCCGAGAGGTCATTCTCATCGTCAATAAAAAAAACTTGAAACTTGATATCTTGGAAGTTTTCATTACACTACGACCTGAAATTTGAAACCACGACCCACAAGGCATTCACATATTTATTATAAAGTATTTTCATTTGTCAATGCAAATGTTCAATTAATGAATTAACACTGATTTTATAAATTTTCGAGAGTACTTTTTTCTTCATTTCCTCAAATAATTAAAATAGGTCAATTATTGTCTCAGGCTTCACGATGTTCAGTGTTTTCCTCACTTTTTGAAAATAAAATTAAATCTTGAATTTGCACAATGAGAGATGGATCAACTCATACACCGTTACTTTCATTCATTTGACATTTCCTATATTAATTAACATTTCCCGATTAATATATTTGAGCAATTTCTCCCAATATCCTGTAATTTCCATTTGTTCTGCAATCAATTTATCTCAAAAGGTCATTCACCCCAGAGTACAATACCTCCTTGATTTTGTTTAATTACTACCAAATTTCTAAGTATTTTGTCAAATCCTTATTTCATTGATTTGAATGATTGGTTAATGAATAGAATTTGTAGATGAGTAAACTTCCAGAGCTTCCTGAATGCTTAGAATAAGGCAATTATTTTGGGTTGGCTGACGATGGTACGAACTTTCCTCACTCTTTGAAATAAATCCAAATGTTGAATTTCAACAATGACAAAATGAATAATCACTCCCAAGATTTCCTCAATCACTTTTAAATTTCCAAAGTAAATTAAATCTGGGAATAACATAGCTGTAAAATTTCCCAACATACATTCTCCATAAAATTCTTCCAATTCTCGTCAATTTTCAGACACCCTCAACTCAATTACTCTCGTGAAAGGTTCATTCACCCTAGCTTACAATAACTCATGATTTAATATCATTACTAACCATTCTGGACCAAACTTCATGGAATCCGTCATGCTGCACTCTCTTCTTCAGCAAAAAAAGAAACAAAAAAAACGTTAAATCATCAATTTAAGACCTAATGAACGAATGTCGGCGGAAAAGATGGCATTTGTTTACGTAGGACAAATCCAACGTGACACGATTTCCCGATAGAACCACCTCGAGTACACGCCGTTTACCAATAATTGAGTTCAACCGAACAGAATTTGCTCACGAAATGTTCGCCGTGACCATTTTCTTCTTCGAATGACCCAACTGGTATGTTAAACCCAAAACACTTGTTACAAATATTCATTGAAATTTTCGATTATCCTAGCAACAATTAGGGCCGAGTAATTGTAAGACAAGTACATGTGAGAACGTTGTTAGATAAAGGAATGCGATGTGAACGCAACAGACGGTAGATAAAATTACAAATTCGTGGTCAAGGATTTTTATTTTTATCATTGAAAGACGATATAACAATACTTACTACCTCAATATTTGGAGGATAATAACGTGACAACTATTGATAATGTATGAAAGAATAAACAGAGGCATTAACTAAAGTGCGACATGATTTTTTTTAACGAAGGCCTGAGTTGTACCCCATGAACAGAGGTGGCAATAATAACCAAACATTTTTCATGACCGTTTTTTAATAGTGTCGCGAATGTCTCAGGTATCAATCGTTGTTTATCAACGAGACCTGATATTTTAACAATTGAGTGTTGTATTGAATTATTTAAAATTAAATTATTG
The DNA here is from genome assembly GCA_030522845.1 of Psyttalia concolor. Lineage (NCBI taxonomy): Eukaryota > Metazoa > Arthropoda > Insecta > Hymenoptera > Braconidae > Psyttalia > Psyttalia concolor. The sequence continues at coordinate 36,943 of JAPYZM010001274.1, forward strand.
AGTGGCTAAATACCTTATTTAACTCGGAAATTACTGAGCGAACAATACAACACACCAATATGGCCGATGAGATTTTTTCAACAGATAAAGGCGCATGCGGGCTCCCTTTGTACCTGAAGTTTCCAAGAAGTGACACTAGATTCGTGTCGAGTGGCGCCACACGACGAACGACGTGAGAACAATTGGACTGTGACAAATAATTTCAAATGTTTGAATGCTTTGAGAATAGGAATTTATTTGGAAACATTAAAGTACTGGATATTTTGTGAAATTTAAGGGCAGTTATGTTTATAATATGAGCTGAAAAGTAATTGCTGGGGTTGAAGAGTCGCGGATTTTATACGAAATAATGAGGCCTGTTGACGATAGTTCCATACTCAGCAACAGCTGGAGTGAGATCTTCCCTTGTCAATGTGTATCTACGGTCTTCGCTCTCTGATTTTCTCGTTTGATTAACTCCCCTGGTTTTGCAGTGCTGCAGAGCGTCATTATATATTCCTGAGATGAATTTTTGAGCTGCCAGGGAGACCAATCGAGCTCTGGAAGGCTAAATGAGTTTTTATTAGAGTTGGGGTCATGGGGGAGGCTTTTTCGGCGTATCCGGTGAATTCAACTCAGGAAAATACACTCTATAAATTTATATCGTGACAAGTCACCTCAAGTAATTTTCTCTCAAGACAAATTCATCCCACAATGTTTTCAACCCACTCTCCCTTTTGTTTTTCTTTTACTTGTTAAGTGTTTTAAGTGGTTATTAACTTGAATCAGGTCATGTCTGTAATACGTTTCGGTTGAGATGAATAATTTATTTTCAACCGTATATTTTCAATCCGTCCTACTGATCGATTCATCAATTTTCTGAACAATAATGTGCGAAATTATGACATATTCAGCTAGGTTTAATGATATGATTAATTTGTTTTTGTATGTAATAATATTTTTTGAGCCGAATAATATTGCAGTTTCTATTCTAATATTACTATTGAGGGTAGACAAGATTCCCTCAATAGTTCTGTTTCACGACAATCCTCTTCTCTTTCCCTTTTTGTCTCAACACGTCCCAAACACATGTGGGCCTCAAGTAATTTCAAGGGGTTTTCCCCAAAAGTAGAAAGGTCAGTCATAAATATG
>JAPYZM010001275.1:0-19803 GCA_030522845.1 Psyttalia concolor
TTTTCGGCTCGTGGGATTATAACACTCGCCTTCGGCTCGTGTTACAACCTCCCACGAGCCAAAAACACCATTACGCACATGTTGCATAATATACTATTTCCGGCACATTGAGATGAAAAATATTGTTCGTAACACGTGAAAAAAGTGGTTTTTCACCCGTGGGATTATATCACTTGCCTTCGGCTCGTTATATAAACCTCCCACTCGCCAAAAACCATTTTTTTTCACTTGTTACGAAATATACTATTCTGACGCAATGCAATAATGACCCATTGGATTCTCTTATTAAATTGAATTAGTCATCGCAATGAAAACATCTCACAGAAATAATTACATGAATGATGAATTTTCATAAAAACAATAATTCCAGAAATTTTAAAGATTGTGCTTTGAATGCAATTAATTCGGGTACGTTTGAAATTTCCCTCACCTCCTCCCGCGCAGCTGATCGGGCGCATCTTGCGTGGTCCCCAATGCGCCGTAAATCCCTCCCCCATTCCACTTAAAAAAACGAGGATAAAAAACCTCAAGAATTTGGGTGCACAGAAGCAGTTGATTCCAGTGGATGGGGCAAACGCAGGGTGAGAGGAGCGTTACGATGAGTAGATCGTTCTCGCTGCTCCAAATGTCGCTTTGACAGTTCACGGGTTGTAGAATTCTCAGCAACACCGGATGAGGTGCTCTAGAATTACGTGCTACAGTTATCAAACAGACGCCAGCCTCGAGAATCGATAGGCGGGTCTGAGAATAAAAAAAACAGTCATCAAGACGCAGGGATGAGTAAAGATTCGTAGAAAATAAGTATAAGGGAGGGAAAAATGTTGGTTACGAGGTGCAGTTGTGTCGGGGATTCACTCCAGTCCCTTCTCAAAATTGTGCGCTATTTCTGGATTACGGCGGGTGCATCAGGTCGCTATTTTGTATAAATAAAATAATGAGAATCAACGCGACGAAGATGAGTACTCCGATCGAGGAGAAGATTGATCAGAAGCTGAAGGTATTGATTATCTTATTTTTATCTTTGTAGTTTGATTTCTCAAGACATTTAGGAGCGAAGAGATCGAAGATTTGACAATATCTTCGAAACTATGCGAACTACCAAAATTTTTGTTTAATCTTTTTTGTAGCTCTCAATTTGCTCTGCAAAAAAGGTTATGAGAAGTATTTGGATATTTCCCTTGGATTTTGAGTTATTCAGTGAAAAATGATCAATAGCCAGGATTGACTTGAGTCTAGTTAGCGATTGGCGACTGAATTTTAACGAAAGTTGTCTTCACCAGGTGAATTTCGCTGTCGGTCGATCATTCGGACTCTTCTTGCCCACTTTTTATTTCACTATTATCGAAATCAATAAGTCGAGTATACCCTTGGAGTGCTTTATCGTTTCTACGACCGCGATTTAACCGCTCTCGTGTCTATATTTCATGCCTAGATTAATCTTTAAAGGGGCGGAAGGGGAGGGTAGTGTTTTAATGAGCAATCGAAATTATTTATATTCGACTTTATACTCCGTGACAGTTGCCTCTATTTCTCTTGGATTTCGGTGGTTTTTTATTCGAAGGGATTTTTCAGGCATTGTTTTTGGTATTTGAATAATTGAGACATTGCGACTCCCCGCATTTGCATCTGCAAGTTTAATCACTCTTTCCGCATTTTAAGGCTTTTTCTCTACCGAGGGAGATGTGATTTTCACACGGGAAGATTATTACATTATTTTTTACTACGGCAACTTGGCAATTTATTATTCTAAAAGGCAAATGTAGTACTATATCTCCCATAATCGACAATTTACCTTGAAAAAAATCTTTTGCGTTTCCAAAATACTTAAACTGAGATTTTCAAAAGGCTCCATGAACATTTTCATTACTCAAATGGTTCATTGAAATAACAACTATTAACTATTGTTAATCTTTGGTATTGTTAAAATAATTTTTTTAATAATTTCGCTACATTTATACTGTTTCTGCGAAAGCAGAGGAAATGAGAAAACGGATTGAATTTTGAAAATTTGAGAATCCGCGCGAATATCTAGAAGAGTGAAAAATCTCAGAGAAACCCACATTTTGATTCGGGAACATAGTTCCATTTTAATATTCTACAATTTCTCACGATTTGAGGATATTTGTGGTGGATAGTAACAATCCGTGAGCATAATGAGAATTTTTATAATTAACTTTGCAAAAATTTAGCTAAGGTACATTATATTTCAGAGTTTTTCCTATCTTCAGTTTTGTAAAGTAGTCAGTTTGAAATTTATAGTCTCCTTGCGTTTGCTTGAATATCAAGGAAATTGAATATGTTACAATGGGATAATTCTTCAGGTCCGGACGGGCATGGTTACTGTCAGCGATGGCAAGAGTAAACCGGTACCCATGCGATTGCATTTGTCGATGGAAGTGCTCAAGCTACAGCGGGAAGATTTAGAGGTAAAATTGGTTTCTTTTATTGCAGTTGGAAAGTAGTTTTTAGTCTCGGGCTTAATAATCAGACGTTACTCCAATTTTATAAATATTTATTGTCATACAAATATGCATCAAAAATTTGATTAGATTTTCAGTGATTTTCTAATAAAATATTCATTGGATTTTAAAGTTGTGCCTAAAATGAATTTTAGAAAATGTTTTGAATTTTATTAAAGTGGAGAACTACTATTTTGGTTTGGAATAACTGACATTTAAAATTGTTCTTTCCCACCCTCTCATCATTATAAAAAAAATAGTCTCTACGGAATGAAGATGAGCATTTTGCTTATCTCATTCAATTCTTCCACCCTCACGGCCAAAAGGAAATAAGAAAAATGAGGAACAAATTGCTAGCAGAATTTATTTATTTACTGACCTTATCACTTATTCAATGCAAGCACCTTCAAAATAAATTTCGGCCCAGCTCGTTTTCCACTTCCAGAGCAGAGGAACAATTAAAAACAAGAAAAACTGCTTATGAAAAAAATGAAAAGAGACAAAACAATGGGAACAAAATTGACTATGTGTATTGTCCATTAGCAGGCAGAGAATCACAACAAGCCCCCGCTGGATGCTAAAGAGCGAATGGTGCAGATAACGCGTCAAAAAGTTGGTGGACTTGGTCTGAGTATCAAGGGTGGTGCTGAGCACAAACTCCCAGTGCTCATATCACGAATATACAAGAGCCAAGCGGCAGACCAGTGCGGTCAATTGTTTGTTGGAGATGCAATTATCAAAGGTGAATGAAACATGCCCTTATTTCTCAACCACTCGACTATTCCCAGTATTCTTTATACTTTCAAATAGGGCAGGACGTCTATGAATATTTCATACCCCCAGCACAACTGATCCGGCTTCGTGTCCCCTCGAGAACCGTACAATTGACTTGGACAGCTTCTCCGATAGTTGGAAGTATTCATATATCGTCGGCTCGTCACAATGAATCTTTTATTGTAGAACCGGTCTATTTATCAGGCGATCGTGTTTCATTACAGAGTTAAAAACTAGTAGGGCTTATCGGTTATTGTTGATTTTGTTGGAGTGTCAGTAATTCGCTATTCAGACTTTGGGCAATCGCCACAGGAAAGTTTTTATTGAGTGGTGAGGGGAGTTCGCCAGTTTTTCATTCGCTGAGCTCTTTTACTTGCGTTCTGGGCTGTCTAGAATTTCTTGGAGGCATCACTCGCAAATTATCAATATAGTCCTATGGGAAGGTTGCCCCGAAAATCTGCTCCATCAGTTCTAAAGCACATAAATTTCCGATAATCAAGATTCAATTATTTTTATCGTTACGATACTTCAGGGGATTCAAATCGTTACAGATTTCTTCTCTGTGAAAAATTAGAAAATATTTTTATGAATATTTGATTGTGTAAAAGGTACTGCTGTGTTTGGTTATGCTTTTCGTTGCAAAATTCAACAGAACCGAGTTTGAAAACATCAATATTTATGGACTTTGTCCAACAAAAAAATATCTATTGAAAAATTATTGAACGTCTAACAAAGTTTTCCGGAACTGTAACTACATTTCAAGGTTTCAATAGAAAGCTGATAAAATTTTCAATGGAATTCAAGGGAAGATGTGCTGTTTTCCCTGGAGTCCTTTTAAACCTGATGGTATGCACTGCTCTAGTTCTTTCATAAATCATTCGTTTATAAAATAAAAATGAAGTAAAAGTAAAAAAATTGGCACAGACGTTTTGAAAGAATCACCGCACAGAGAAAAAAATTAGCACGTAAAAATATTTCTTGGCGATCTAGAAATTGTAAAAAAACGCATGTTTGAGATTAGTTATCCACAGTATTTTTCTAGTCTACCGGTAAATTTATTTGCGACAATTAAAATTTCCCGCTGAAACTATAAATAAACTGAGAATAAAATGCATCATGCTAATGAATTCGGAATCGTTGCATATTTTATTCTGTAAATTTACATTTTACATGAAAAGATAAAAAATACTGAGGCCAGCCGAGTTGTTGGAAATACTCATCTCTGGCTCTTCCATGATGCTCCAGTCTCGGAAGCTCCTCTCGTTGGGGGCCCGCGCCACTTTTTACAAGTAGACAGTTTCCTAAAATTTTCAATATTTTTCAATGATTTCTTTAAAAAATTCTTCTATTCCTTCTATCAAATGAAAAATAAATATTATTGAAAAGCGAATTTCTTGTTTTTTTACCGCAAAATACAATTGAAAGAAAGTCACCAAAAACTTTCCATAATATGTTTCTGAAACTGTAAAAAATGGCGAGACTCCCTTTTAAATATAGCTCTCCATAAATTCCATTTCGAATGAATTTCCAGCTCTCAAATATTCATTGATTGAAACATCGGAGTGCTTGCTTGATATATCCGATAGGTGGAAATATTAAAATACGGCCATAGTGTCACTGTTAATCTCGCATGATAAATCGTGTGTTCATTGACTTTGTGTCACATCAGAAGTGTAGACATATATCCCCATATTGCCTGCCATTTCTTTATCTCCGCCATACCTATCTAAAATTTAATCTCAATTATACATCCATTTTTTATTGAAATTTAAAATTTAAATTTAATTAATTAAATTTAATTTAATAAAATTAATTTTGGTCTATATTTACCGTGGGTTCCAATGGAATTTCTCGTCGATTTTTCTGTTTAGCTGAGTGTCAGGTCGATGGACCTGAATATTTATAGAAAACTTTTATCTTATTGATTTTTTAGAGATGAACTAACTGGAAACTTGGAAATACTCGATCTTTTGTATGCTTCTCACCTCGCCTGTTTTCATTCAATTAGGGGTTTATATAAATTCAATTTCAAGTGTATCGCTGACACTTACCAAAATGAAAGGGTGTTTTTTTATTTATTCAGACGACATGGGTCAGTGCAATTTTATGCTAACGAGGAATACCCAGGAATTGTTATTCAATCCCCATTGAATCGTTGATTACTCGCCTAGTTTTTGGCGGACTGTTCAAGACAAATGAAAATAAATCCACAAGAATAAGAACCGAATGGCAGCGATCAGTTGAAGTTTCGAACAACTTGATTTATGGTTAAAGTTTTTCAATCTCTATTAGTTTTTGGTCGAACTTATTGAAAAAAAAAAAACTTTAAAACAATCAAACAGAAAAAAATTGAGTCGACCAGTATTTCTGTAGAAATATTTCGATAAAACCTATCGATAGAAATTATTAAATAGAAACATTTCGCCTAAAGCTTCATAGACATTCACAAGAATTTAATCGTCCGTATTTTTCTTTCATTTTGGTGGACTTTGATAAAGTAACCAATGATAATAATTTTGATACAAATTCAACTCTTCCTGTGATCCTTCCACTTCGTTTCTTTCTCCTCATCTTGTGAATCTTCTGCATCCAATGTCCTTAATTTCTTAAAAGCTACCCCGGCTAATTCGCTGAAACTCCGGGAGAACTTCTTATCTGGTTTCTTATCTGTGGCGAATTGACAAAAGAATCAACTTCAAAAAATTCCTCGAGTTAATCCGGCAAATGTCTCCTAACGCAAGTAACGAGAAAACCCAAGAACTACCTTCATCCAAAAAATGTTCTCTAAAATAACCTCGACCTTCCAAATAAATGAATTAACCCCCAATGATCTGTATAAACCCAATCACCTTCACCTAATTTCAGTGAATGGTGAGTACATAACAGCCTGCAATCACGACGACGCTGTAAATATCCTTCGTAACGCGGGTGACATCGTAGTTCTGACAGTGAAGCATTACCGCGCAGCGAAGCCGTTTCTCCAAAAGAATGGTGAGTCATAAAAATTAATCGATAGACTTTCAACAATTCACAATCACTAATTGGAATCTTTGAAACAAAAGAAAAAGAGGAGAAATTGGATAACGTGGCGAACGGAGATGACGAGGAGGAATGGGCATCCCCCAATAGACGATCTGGCAGTCCTCAGAGTGGACACAGTAGACACGGATCAAACACGTCCTCATCGTCGACCCACTTGAAGAAATGGGTCGACGTCATCACAGGTAAGAGATTTAACATCTCTCATCCCCCCTTAATATTTCACGAGCTGTCACATGAAAAGACTCGCTGATTAACGATTTTTCTTCACACAAAATCCCTTTCAGTACCTTTAATGATGGCTTACGTCACAAGATACATATTTGGGACTGACAAGCTGAGGAGAAATGCATTTGAAGTGAGGGGACTCAATGGGGCGAGAACGGGGGTTATTCACTGCGATGATAGTGCTATACTCAGCCAGTGGCTCAAGTACATCACTGACAACATCACAGGGCTTACGCATTTGCAGGTAATGAGTAACTCCTAATTGGGGGGAGAGGTAATTGGATGTTTTTCGAGGGAGAGAGAGAGAGAGGGGCGAGGAGGGGTGAAGAGATGGGAGGGAGGGATTTAATGGTGAAGTGGCGAAATGAGATGAGTCTCACTTTGATGCTAGATTCTCAGAGATTTGTGAATATCTTCTGTTAATTACTCGCGCTTCAGAAAAATGACTAGTATAATTTTGAACTTAGCGCACACGTAAAAGTGGTTATCATATCAAAGTTGTGGTCTAAGTTCAAAGTGGAAGTGACATATCTCACTTTGGAGTCAGATTCTCAAAGATTTGACTATCGTCGGACGATTGCTTGCGTTGGGCAATAATCGGGGGTAGAATTCTACAATTGGTGCAGACCTAAATATCCATATTAGAAACCATTTTTAAGTTCTTTACCGTATTTTATTACGGTTTTATGCAGCTTTAGTTTTTTTAACGAGAATATAATTTCTGAACATTGTACACTGAAAATCTTGAGTGCAAATTGATTTCCTATTCCCAAATTGGAAAATGGTAGAGGAAAATATGGAAAAGTCACTTTATGAGTGAAATTTCTCAGGCTGTATAGAAGCACATTATCGAGCACTTCTCAGTACGTTTCAGGTGAGGAATCGTTAGCGAGCAATTAATAATTACTCTCGCTCTTCTCGAAATGTCTGAAGAGTTTTCCTTGCGTAAATTTTGTATGCATTCAGTGTGGAACTCCATGATTCATTATTCTGTGGTATGAAGTTATCTATATTTTAGTTGTTTTCTCGTCTATTGACAATGAAAAAGGATTGCTCGACGTCCATTTCATTGCGAAATACTAATTAAGATAGAAACTCATTTGGTTCATGAATAAAAAACCATAATAAATAATTTTTACGATAATTGTCGTCTTTCGTAAACATGCTTAATAAAAATATCTCTTCCTAGAATGAAGTGCAACTGTGGTTTCCCGTCGGCGATCAATAATTCCCTAATTAGGGAAAATCATGATTCTATTAATTCCAGATGAAACTCTACAATCGTAATTTTGGGGTTGGCGAACGTATAGAGTACATGGGATGGGTGAACGAGGCAGTTAGCAACAGCAATCAACCCTGGCAGAGTTACAGGCCGAGGTTTCTGGCTCTCAAGGGCCCTGATTTGCTGCTCTTCGAAACACCACCTGTAAGTCCATGATCAATTTTCCAATTGTGAATAATTAATGTCATTAATCATGACTGACGTTGAGTCTATGATTCTATTTTCAGTGCAATATTGGAGATTGGTCTCGTTGTGCACTTACGTTCAAAGTTTACCAGACGATGTTCCGAGTGATGAGAGAGTCGGAGAATGTGGATGAAAGACAGCATTGCTTTTTAGCACAGAGTCCTGGAAAACCACCCCGTTATTTGAGTGTGGAAACGAGACAGGAATTGTTGAGAGTCGAGGCTGCATGGCACACGGCTGTTTGTTCTGCTGTTACTCATTTGAAGGTAAAAGTTATTTAGTTGAATCTAATTAGAATAATAAACATATAATTTTTTACGGATATATACTAGATGTATTTAATACATCTATTTAACCGTTGCGAGAGATTTAGTTGAACGATTTCATGGAGAAAATTAGTCCATTGTTCATCTAATGAGGGACAAAAGTATCTCATTGCAGAAGCAATTTCTTGCTTCAATAATTGGATTTGAGTTGAACAGTTGATGATGAAAGTTTTGGTGAAAAAAGTTGCATGGAACCTTCTGAAGAAGTAATTTTCCAGACCAGTGATACGGGTGGAGCTTGTTAATGAATTGGATGAAGAATTCACGATTATATCACACTTTTTTGCTGGAGGAAAAAAAAAGAGCAATGGTTTAAAACAATTTTTTTAGACTGGTAAATTAGAATGGGAAAAATGTGTAAATAAAGAAAAATCAGCTGAATAAATTGCAATATTACGTTCGATGGAGGTCAGACAGAAACGGATTCTAGATAGTGTCATTTTTCAGCTCAGCGAATTACATAATTACTGATTTTATGAAAAATAAAATTAGTACGCTCATGAATATGAATTGCATTGTGTTGAACTTGTTGATAATTTCACTGAGACAATAAAACAATAAGACAAAATAAAATCGAGGGTGAAAGTTATTCATTGCGGGAGTAATTTTTTGCTTCAATAAATTGTTTGCAATTGTGGTATATTTCATATAGAAAGTTTTGGTAGAAACAAAAGTTTTGGGAATTTTTTTGGAGAATTAAATTAATTTCCCGGCTCAGTTGCTGCTCTAATTTGTTAATGAGCGAAATGACCATTTCAGGGCGATGTCGCATTCGTTTGCCGGGAAAAAGGTCAAATAAATACGCTCTTAATGAGTGTTTTTTCATGTCGTGCAATTGAATTGAGTGATGTTTTTGAGTGAATAAAATTCTCAGGGAGCATTATATTGCGAACAGCACATTTCAAATGGGAATTTCCATTTTTTTTTCACTCTGGCAGTAGAATTTATTTATTTGTTAAATCAAATGAAAATATTCCACTCATAATCTCAAAGTTTTTTCTGCTTGCCAGTCGGCGCTATATTTTATCACTGAATGCAATGAGAGATACATTGATGTCACGTTTTGTAGAACATCTTCCATTGAATAAAATGTCAAACAATTTTGTATTTTATAAAAAGAGCGGAAAGACGGAAGCCACCCAAATAGATAATATTTTCAATTACAAAACTAATATCACACTTGAATAAGTCATAAACATCTATTTTTTTTGCTAGAATTACCCTAGAACATTGAAAATATTCTACAAAAATAATTTCCACATAGAGTTATACCCTTTCTAAACTTTATAATCAAGATTCGCCCCTTCAACACCAAAAACTTGGCCTTTTTTCACTCTCAACTCCGGAATAACTGTTTTGTTTTTCATTCCCCACAGAGCAAAACTTTCCCAGTAACTTTCAGCGGAAGAACCGCGGGGCTGACACTTGAATGGACCCAAGGATTTACGTTATCCTACGAGGGCCTCGGCGAGGTAGCCTGGAGATACAAATTTTCACAGTTGCGTGGATCAAGTGACGATGGGAAGAGCAGGTTAAAACTGCACTTTCAGGAGTTGGATAGTATAGCTATAGAGACAAAGGTACACACTTCACTCCTCATTGATATAATTTATACCCCTAGAAACCCATTGCCAAGTGTCTCTTGAGATTGAATTAACGATCTCCCCCATTCCTCTTTTTTTATTACTTACAGGAATTGGAATGTTCCCAACTGCAGAATCTATTATTCTGCATGCACGCTTTCCTCACAGCCAAAGTCGCCGCTGTCGATCCAACATTCTTGACATCGACCACTCCATAAGTACATTGAAGAAACGAATGTGTTGATTAGGTGACAATTAAATGAAAACAAAAAAATACTCGAGAATTGGGCAGAATTAATTTGTTTAAAATTGCTCTTCAAGTCTAATTATTTACAGAAGACCTAATAATTCGAGTGAATACTATGATATTTTAAGAATGAATTCAAGATTCATTTTTGATACATGTTTCGTTCTTTTGATGCCATTTTGTAGCTGCCAGGTAGCACTTTAAAATGGCGCTGATGTTTCTGCTGGAATGTTCTCTGCCCAATTCTCTAAATCGTACTTTTAAGCTTTCTTTTCAATCTTTTGGTGCATTTATCATCAGGTACTAGTCACTCACCCAAAAAAAACAACAATTTCAAAGGCGAGTAATAACATGGATATATTAAAATAAGTGAAAAAAAGTGACTGATTGTTAATCTGCGACGTTCATGTATTTCAAGTCACTGCAATTCATCCTGTTGCCTACTCGTTCAATTCACGAATGTTGAAGCTTTTACTATTTACTTTTTTATATAAAAAAAATTATAGGACGTTGGTATTCGGTGCCTTGAAAAGCGTGAACGACGGTTGCGGCCAAGAGTTGCTAAGCAATGTCTAGTGGCCCACCGGAAACTACTTGCACAGTGTGAAAGAATGAGAACTACTTTAGAAAAGTGTGGAGAAAATGAAGGGGACAAAGAATGTCTAGACACATGCTCTCTAACCAGAACCACTGATTCACGGGATTCAAGCAGATTAGGTAAAATTCAGTATTAATGTTTCATGTAATATTATATCATTTTATGGGAATGATGAGGTAACGATGGTGAGTGGAAATATGTTTCCAGTGAGACCACGGTGACCTATTTCGAAGAGATTCTGAGTGTTTGTTGAAAGTCTTCGGGGTAAACGAGGGTACTAAATACATTTTCATCGTTCGTACTTCATTCCACTTTTCATTAATTCGTTGGGATATTTTTGGGGATAATTGGTTTGCCCTGAGGGAAATTCAATTCAGGGGTCACGTAGGCATAAATGAATACTTTCATCTTCAAGTGGGAGCAATAAAGTACTAGTTATTTACTCGAGTGGTGGAAGAAGATGATACGAAACATTACATTCATTAATTAATTTGGTTTATCATTCTGGTTTGTTGCTTTGTTATTGAATTTATAGGGGTAAAATCTCTAACAAATTGTTGTTGATTTAATTGAGTTATTCAGAACGTACAATTTGGAGGAAAACGTCAGAAATAAATGAAGCTTTTATCTGAGATGATTCTTAGTAGTGAGGTAGAACGCAATAATCAGCATAATATGTACAAATTTGTTCAATCTATTTTTATGCTCTTGAGTTAATTTTTTTGTCGATGGGCATTTTGGTAATAACTATCAGATGAAGTCAATTTCATCGTCTAGTGGGAGCAATCTACTAGTAATTTAGTAGTCAAGTGGTGGAAGAAGATAAACCGAAACGTCGCATTCATATTATTTCCTTAATATTTTTAGTGTTGTTGCATTTAAAAAATAGCTATCGCATTCATATTCTCGAATGGAGTGTTCCCAATGTGGATTCTACGAAAATTATCAGATGAAAACTGAAATGGTTCAATCTAGCGGCCTTCGGGAAAATATAGTGTTTGATAACAATCGAGAAATTCTTCAATAACTTGGAGAAAGCGCCTATATAGATTGTTTTGTGAGAGTTTCCGGAGGGGGCAGTTCCATCTGAACCGTGCTTCGAGATGTTAGAGATGATGAGTGTATCGTTCCAGGCTTTTTGCCAAATTGATAACGAAAAAAATTGTAATAGGGAGGAAAACGGGGCTGATTTTTTTTTTTCATTTTTCTTTACAGTTGGGAGTTGCCCCTCATTATTGAACAGAATCATGGATAGAGTTGAAATTTTTATAGTTCTAGGTACTGCGTGGTACCTGGGGCTCGCCAATATAAAAACTTTCAGGTCAAGTAAAATCGCTGGACGAAAGTATCAAGTTTTAATGCAATTCTTTCTAGGTTGTGGCTAGGTTCGGTGAAAATGAGAATGTTAAAGTTCTATTTTACCGCATCATTCACTTCAATTTCAGCTATAAAAATATACGTTTATTTTTATAAAAATTTTAAAAAGTGGTCTTGCTTAACTATTGAGAATATAGTAGAATGGAACTAATGAAATAAAATAAATTTACTTTACAGTATGAGTTGTTGATGAATATGAATATGCATATAAATGTGACTATGCATATGGATCTGTTCAATGAAAAATAGCAATTCCGAGATATTTTCGGAACATAATTTCGAAAAATAATCAATTAATCTTCCTTCACCGCTTCTCTGCTGGTATATTCAAACGTATAACTTTACTAACGTGAAACAATCAATTCCCCAAAAATGTCGAACTATCCTAAATTTCAATGATTCCACAAAAAATGATGAAAATATAAACTCAATCGTCCAACGGCCCTTGGATCATGTATTCATAAAAACATGTTAAATATTAAATATATCTACACCAATTAAGCAAGCGAAAATGATTGACTGAAAATGCTTGAGTATAAAACGAATGCTACCATACCTAGAAGAAAACATTCGAACTATTCGATCTGATCTCAGAAAACTGACAAATAAAAATAATTCTGCGATTTGACTCGAGTGGTTAACCAAGGACTGCACAATTAACATTGTATAGATTATAAAAAAAACTAGTTAAGAAACAGAAACGATGTGCATAAGCGATGATAAAATTGAAACGTGGGCAGGTGGCTACAGTTCAATTATAGTGTATCCAGGATCAATTATATCGAAGTGTGATTAAAGCTGATGTAATGGAGTTAGGTACATATCCAGGCGAGGGGTGAATCCTGATGAACAATATTTCTTTTATTCTATTATAGTTTTGAGAGTCAAATCCCGAAATTCATTAATATTTCAAGAGTTTTATTACGCCTAGAGATGTGAAATTGCCGGTAAATTTACATTGGGTTAATTTTTCTTAAAAACTGTAATAGCACAGTGAAGAAAATAATGGTGCGCCACTAGACCCGAAAATCATTTAGCATTTCTAATCGCGCTTTAGTCGGTTCGATCATTTTTTGCTGGATTCAGTGACGAAAAAGTGTAGTTGGAGTACATAAGCACAGGAAATTTTAAAAAATCTGCTTAAATTATACAAAGCTGTGGTAATTAAAAAATAATCGGTGTAGATGATAAAATCGGTAATTACATTAATTCTCATTGAGAATCTGATTAACATTTTCGCATTTTGCCGACAATCGGTAAATTGCAAGTTTTGTTACGGTAAATTTCCGATGGAATTACTTTTTCACATCTCTAATCCCACCGTACTCCAAAATATGTCGTTATCTAAAAATGCGAGAGACATGAACAACCTTTTTGATAAATTGTAGACCTAATGCGATGTTTTTTCAGCGACTCCTAGACCATAAGTACGAGACGTTTTACATTTTTTGAGTGAATGATACAAAAATATTGGAGAACATAAACTCTGGTGAAAAAATTCCATTAATAATTTTTGTTAATTCGCTTTTAAGTGATTAGGTAACGAGCTGTAAATAATTTTTATCGCCTGAGACTAACTCCAATTGGAGTTATTATTAAAGCTTAGGAACAAATCCATGACAGTAAGAGAGAACAGTGATTAGACATGAACCAAGTGCATCGAAAGCTTTTGTAATTTCTTTGCAAAGGCACACGCAATGTCTCTCGTTGAAAATGAAAATTGGAAGACGAAATCTCCCAATTGAAAATACGTATGAATAAATTTAATAGAAAATCTAACACTTTCTCGACGAATTTTATTGAAGTTCTATTGGAATTTTTATAGAAATGAAAATCTATGAATTTTTTATTACAAATTTCTTAACAATATAACACTGCAAGATTGCATAATCGTCTATAAAAGTGACGCAAAAGCCATGTAGATTTTTTTTTTATTCTACAACATACGGCATGCACTGAGAGCAACAAGATGGAATTCTCTTAGAGTTTCAATGGAAATTCAACCCGACATCGTAGGGAAAGCTCTAGTTTTTTCTATTAAATTTCTTTAGCGCAGGAAAAATAAGGCAGAAATGAAACGAAGAAGAATCCAGTAACTGCCCGAGGCTCCAATATATGCTTGTGAAGTTGAAAAATTATTCGCACGCTCTTATATTTCAAAATATAGTTTATCTGTTATAATGTCTATCCCCTCATTGACAATATGTTTAAAAATATATTATATCATTGTTAGAAGTTACTGACGACGGATAAAGCTGATTTGTCATTTCCTCAGTGTCTCATAAACAATATTGACCAGTGTTATCATCTTATTTCAGTCGGCACGTGGACGAGAGAACCATTTCGATCGATTTTTATGTCAATATCGGCGGTTTTCCCCGTCAGATAAGAACACTATCATTTTTATTGCAATATTTGTTACTTCTGGACATCTCATTAGGGTCCAGAATCTTTGTCCCCTGCATCGAGGGATCGAACCCCCAGCCGGATTGGCTTCTCTCGTTTCAACTTGTGCCAATTACATTGCTACCCATACCCTTGACAAGCAGTCGCCACTGCCGAACGGTAATAACACGTCAGAATGGAAATAATCGCCGATAAATCTGAAACGAAAAAGAAGGGAAAAATGGAACAGGTTTTTTTCTCATATCGAATGGTTTCCGTTCTAGGGAACTTTTAAAAATTTCTGGAGCTGATATTACTAGGATAGGTATTGATTGGAAATGTCTAATTAGAATGTTATCTGATTCTATCAAAATGTAAGGACTTGATGACGTAATGCATTACATAATGGATAATTCGCACTGAATAATTTTTCAAGTTTAAGAATAACTGGCAAAGGGACGGAGGATTTGTGGCAATTCTCAGTAACTAATTTAGCTGTGTGCATTTTTTTCATTTTACTTTCAATAGAATTTGATGTTCTCCGCAGTTTTATCTGTTCCTAAATATCAAAAATTGTTGTTTTTATTGTGTTTTACTTTTTAATGATGTCAATGTAAAAATTCGTATCTTTTATTGCAGTTTTAAGTCAATTGGTTTTAAAGTATTTACTTCACTATTTTTAAAAAATAGCCCAATTATTTTCCTACATTTTTAAATATAAAAAATCAATTTTATTACTAAAAGAAATAGTTTGAAAAGTTTTTGCGTCACAAATTGACAATAAAATTATTGTTTTCGATTCTGATATTTGTTGTTGTGGCCAGAAATGAATAATGTTATTGATCTGGAAATAGCATCTCTAAAATCGAACACACAATGTGTATTTGCAGAATCCGGAGAGTCCCTGCGAATTATATCTGTGACAGAGTCACTGGTACATATTGGCCCAGTTTCTTAGAGCAACCAGTGCAAATATCTACTGTAGTTCAAGTGTCATTAGTCCCCTTCTCCGGAGACGCAATATAGGAAGTCAACTGTATTCTTCTCCCCAACAACGGCGTCACCTGTGACAAAAGGAGAAATTCTTTCCACAAAATCTTCAATAACCCCTATAATAATAGAAATTTCAATCTAAAACTCGTTAGAAAATAGCTCTACATCGAGCGACTTCAACTGACAAAGTTTTACACTGCATCTGTCAATATTCAGCCTTGCCAGGCTCTCATTGAAATCTATTTAATTGTTTCCAACTGAAAACTTTGATTGGAAAAGTATTCCAAGTCCAATGATAACGAGAGATAAAATTCCTAAATGAAGTTAAATTACCAATTATTTGTTCTTCCCTTTCCATTAAATTTCTCTAACGTGACTTATCACAGTGAGGAGGCTTTTCTCTGCTTATTAATAATAATAATAATAACTAATAAGTAGGAGATTACAGGTAGATGAAATAATAAGAGTTTTTCCGGGAAATATTGACAGGAAAACCAGATAAGTTTCCATTTCATTTCGCTGCACGAACAAATTGGGCAGAAAAATCTAGCTAATTTCTATTCTTTATTGTTAATTTCTATCGATTTCATATCTTGCACTGAAAGTCATAATATTTTTTGCTCGTTTCCATAGAAAAATTTCTCAGCAGTCGAGATGACTTTTTTTAAAGTAAATTTCTAATGAGTCAATTTCTGTATGAACTCGGAGACTATAGCTTCTTTTCATTAATAAACCCAACAGAAAACTTGGAAAAATGAGGCCGAGAAATTTTTACAGAAAATGTCCCAACAGTTAAAGTTTTATCGACAACTGGAATTCTATTGATTTTCGCCATTGAGTAGAGTCCATTGAATTTTCCAACAGAATTGTCCAAAAATTAACAGTAAATTCAGCAGAAATTCAACAATAATGAAGTCGTTAAATTTTCCTATTTAATTTTGCCGTCCGGATATAACTACGGTTATTATGTATATTGACATATTTCATGCTGAATTGTTATTCTTTACTAGCTATCCAATTCCCTCTGTCGTAATGCGGATACATTTCCTATGGAAAAAGAGACAACAATTGTGAGTTCTTTAAAAAGTATTCAAAGTCAACAATGGAATATAAACGAGGGGTGATAAATTCCGTAAGGGTCACGTTTTCCACAAATCCCAACAAATGATCAGGGCATACCAGTGGCTCCAGAAAATTCCCCTCAGTTATATCTCAAAGTACTGTCCCATGCAAATGAAGGAAAATGTATTCCTTAATTGAATATGCCTATCCAAATATTACCCGTTATTACTTTTCATATGTCCATGCGTCATGTTACCGTCTGACAATGGGAAATTGCGATCTGATTAATCTCCAGAGGGCCGTCAAATACCGCCATTCGACGGCTTACGTTTCATCATCGGGTATTACGAGTTAATCCGTATTTTAAATAAAATGGATGAAATAAATGGTGAATCTATGTCATTTTTAATTGCACTATTCGAACGGATTTATTTAATGAGTTATCAGTTATAGGTTTTCATCGGAGTTGGATGAGTGAGGCAAATTAGAAAATTTATTAATTTGGGGGGGGGGGGGCGGGGGGAATTATAGTCGATGTTGATGACAAATATTACTTTAAACAAAGAAGTTGTACTCTATACAGCCAAATATCTCCCATCGGCAAACTGAGATTTCCTTATCTGAAGAATATTCTCAAGTATTCTCAGGAATAGAAATTATATATGTTCCATAAATTCATGTAAAGTTTTTTCATTATAGGCAGCAAGAATTTCTGAGCTCAACTAAAATAGAATAGACTAGTTTATTTCCCTTGATGTTATAAATGGTATTTTCACTATTCAATTGTCTCCGAGTGAAAAGTCTATTGCCAGGAAACCAAATGTTTTAAATCCCCCTCGAGTTTTGCCTTTTCTTCTTATTTCATTTTTTTTACTCTATTTTTATTGTGTGAGCACAGATATCGAGATGATCTGTTTTCTCTCATGGTAATCAATCATGCGGTCCCCAAGAAGACAAACAGCCTGAGAGTCACGTTCCCCTGTGATTTATCAAATCCTTTCATTTTTTCGTGGAGACTCCCTCCCATCAATATGGACTCGAGGAATCACAAAAATTCGAGTGCTCAAGATTCCACGGCATATCTGCTGAATCATCTCAAGACTCCCGCGAATCTCCAGGCGCTACTGATCACCCAACGGTCACGACGTCTGTCCTCGTGATTGGATTCCTGTGGGACAGTTTGAGGAAACGGAAATGTATGTTTCCACATTCTGGAGATACCCGGTACTGCTGCACTCGCGGCTTGACGTGGGCGAGAGAAGTGAAAGTTCGCTCGTGAAAGCTCACCCACGCGGCTTTCGGAACACTGTATCGCGGAGGGATACGGAATCACTCGCACCCCGGAAATGCCGGCCAGTGCTTCGGGGACCGTAGGGGCGGAAACTTTCATTACTCACGCGCTCTTTTAATTTCAATTCCTCATTAGGACACTTTTTTTTTTCATTTGTTTGCCTCAATTCATTTTCATTGATTATTTTTGATGTCTAGTAATTACTGAATTGCTAAAAAATTACTAAACAATGTACAGAATTATTTTTTAGAGCAATGTATAACGGCATCTCTTTAAACATTCTTTGAAATTTTTTCTTAACCGTGAAAATGCGTTACAGTGTTTAATATGTTAATTTGGGTGAGTAAAGATGTTATGGTGAATTACAATATCGATTGAACTAATCCATGAAATTGTTGCCATTATTTAAATTAATTTTTTTGTCCACTCACTATTAAGATAATAAAATGATCTTACTTTTTCAATCTCAATACATCATTTGATTCACGAATATATTTATGGATACGTTTTCATTTTATTCACTAATACTAAGTTAGATATTTTCAACTTTTTATTTTTTCTCGATATCATATCATGGTATTTAAGTGTATGCAATTAAAAAAGCAATGTAAAAAAATCCCTATTGTAATTCTTTTGAAATTATAGTAAAATAATTGTGAGCGTACGAATTCGGATAATGTATCTTTGCCATTTACACAAACCGTTTGTATCTTGTTTGTTTGAGAAAAGGAACCGAGTGGATCCCACCTGACAGCATTCCCAGAACCCGAAGGCGTATCCACTTGCCCCCTACGCAATCCCGGAGGGCTTTTTTCGCCATAAAATTGCTCTTCCAACTTTCGAAGCATCGCAGATCGTTTTTCCCCGGGAGGATTACATAGCTAAGGAGATATTGGATATTTCTGGGTCATCGGCCGACGAGCGCGAGAGTAGGATGCCAGTCCCCATCATTAGAACTTCCTCACAGGTAATTCAAACACGATAATCTATAATTGAGGAGTTATCGTGATTAAACGTAAACAAAGGCTTAATTATGTTCGGGTTGAGGCTCATGCAGTCAATTAAGTCGCTCGGAATATCCGCGGTTTCACTTCCCATCACAATTCGGACTCGCCTCTTGTGGCACTCATGAGTGCGAATATGTGCCCCGCAGATTACAACAACTATGCTGCGCTTCATTACAATATTACAGGCTTCTCTATTGCTTGATGAATAGATTTCCATCAGGCCTTCAGGCTCGAAATATATTTTCAACTCACTTTTGATAATTAAATATTTATTCAATATTGCTGATTGAGGTATGTTTAGTTCTATGATTTGGATACTGATAACAATAGTCAAAATATATTATCAATGAACGAATGAAAAAAAATAAATTCATTTTTGATGTAATTTTTTTAATGAAAAAAAACACAGCAATGCAAAAAGCAACGACTGACATTTGAAAATCGAAAACATAATTAACAATTTTTTGTTTAAAAAATATTTTTTCAATTTTCAAATAAAAACCTCCACACGGAGAGAAAAATTCAATAAAAATTACGTGTCAGTTCCGTAATCTGGGAGTCAAAACAATATTCCGTAAAAATTACGGAACAGTGCCGTACTCTTTTACAGTACAAGTCCAGAAAAAAGTACGAAAAGGTCAATAAAAAAAAGTACGTCACTGTTCCGTAATTTTTACGCAATATTGTTTTGACGGCCAGATTATGGAATTGACACGTAATTTTTATGGAATTTTTCTCTCCGTGTAATTGAATTCTTTTTACTCCGCTATCTGAGGCCATTTAACTTAATTGATTTAGGCTGTAAAATTAAGATCGGCCAAAAATGCATAGAATTTCCCCCGGATTCTTGAATGACACTTTTTCGTGCATGACGTGAGCATTGAAATGATTTGAAAGGTCAACGAATTTCAAGGAAGTCAGTTTCCTCCTGAAAAAGGGACAAAGTGATTACATAAAAAATGAGTT
>JAPYZM010001276.1:0-42899 GCA_030522845.1 Psyttalia concolor
GTCAGAGGTTTTTTAAACCTTTGATTTAGCGCTCCATGTCCTCGCTAAATCATTAAATAATTCAGGCTTGAGGTATGAGAGAGAAAGAGAATTTTTTCGGTGAAAAATTATTTTTTTTTATCATTTGATAAGTGATATTTTTTATTAATTGTAAAATTCGATTTTTTATTGATTGGAATATGGTTTTCTTCGTCAGAGCTTTCTTGAACCTTTGGGTTAGCGCTCCATGTCCTCGAGGAATCATCAAATAATTCAGGCTAGAGCCACGCGAGAGAGACCGAATTTTCTTCTGTAAAAAGCGATTTTTAATTAATCGAAAAATGTATTGTATTCTTTTGCAATGGAAATTGCATGAGCCACTCACTCTTTTCATCGCTATTCCCTCGCAGGTCCTATTGTAACATTTGAACCAATATTTTCCTCGTTTTTATTCATTCGATATTTTTTTACGCTTTTTCTCGTGAATGCATTGGCGATGTGGTTAATTCAGTGCAGGGGCTTTTTTTATCGACTATTCATTGGATTTGTGGATTACCTTGTGAATTTGTGGGCATTGAATAATAAGCAGAAAAAAAATCAGCCCTGGATATGGGATTTTTAATGAAATCTTCTTCCCGAGCCCTTTTATTTTTTGGTAGATTTGATTTTCTGCTTAAATTTGAAAAAATTCGTAATTGAACGGGTTAAATTTTTCAATTTTTTCGTTTTTTAAAATACTTTCGTCCGTGTCGAATGACCTCATTAGATTTCCCCAAATTTCTGTTTTTTTTTTAATTAAAAATTTTTTTTCAAATTCTGAAAAATAAAAATTAACACAAAACGAGAGAAAAATGTTTAAAATTTTAATAAAAAAATGCGGTAATTTGGAATATGGCTCTCAATTTCAATAATTTACCGATATTTTAAATTCTTTGGTTCTGGCTATCACCGAAATATCAATATTTCAGCGATTTTTATTCCCTCGATTTTTGATTTCCCACCGGATGTATCAGTGATGTGGTTAATTCAGTGCGGTATATTTTTACCCGACTATTCATATATTCAATCGACAGCCAGAGCGCCCAAGCAGGTCCAATAGATGAGAGTAGCGTTGATTTTCAAACGCATTCATTCGCTACTCCATTGAGCCGAGATCCCAACCCCCTAACATATATTTCATATATCGAGGCGTACATGCGCCGGAAATTTATTCCTCATAGGCCGCGTGTTGTGCCCCGGGTGTCGCATGCAAATGCGAAAATTTTGCCCGTTGGGTGCATAACAAGAATAGGAAAGAGAAAAAAAAATGGTAAATAAAAAATGAAGGAATTTTTTTCAACAAAAATTTTACGGTTCCGGTCGTCAATCGAGTCGAACATTTTATGACACAATAAAAGAAAATATTTTGTATAGAATATAGAATATATAATTAATATATTAATCATTGTGGGGTAGAATTTGATATTTTATTTTTAAAGTCGGGTAAAAAAGTATGGATTATAGATAATTATTGATAAGCATTGGGCGTTAGTTAGTCTAGCGGGAGCACATTTTGTGCTTTTTTTGGGGGATGAAAAATTGGAGGCATAGATTTTCTGGGTATCCCGTAGATTCTCCGCAGATTGGGTTCTTGTCATTGGGGGAATTATGAGGTGACTCGTGTTTGTTGCCGGTGAATAAATAACTCTATGAATGAGGTAGAGGATTATTTATTGACGGGTTCAGCTACTGTGCGAATGTAAATACGAGGGAGTGGAGGAGGAGAGTTGGCGCTTTCGTTTGCCTTGGGAGAGTCATGTCTGAATAACGTATGCCATGGAATAGGCGCTTCACCCGTGGGTTATGAATCGAAATTTATCGCCAGACACTTTTCAGCTGAACTCTTCGAGTGAGGAGGTGCGAGAGACTCCTGAGATCCTCAAAAATTCGTACTAAAATATTAATATCGTCGAAATAATTTGCGGAAATATTTTGAATTGATAGGCAGCAGTGAAAGTATTAATATTATCATTTTTAAAAAATGCTCGAGCTGACGCAGCTCAACGTCTTCTTTCGTTAACGTTCGCTCTTCACCTAGAAAAATTGTCCAGCAATGGAATTCAGTAAAAAAAAATCTTGTTCAATAGAAATTTTAATTTTTCCCAGTTTTACTGGCCAATCCAAAACTTTCGGAATAACCCAATTTTCTCGGATAGTCAGTCCTCCCCGGATAGGTTCAATTCATCGGAGAAAAAGAAATTAAGAGCCGAAGTTAGTCAATAAAACGAGAACTCCATTTCCCAAGTGCATTATTATGGATTCCATGGGTCTACAGATAAATTCATTTTTTTTTTATTCACCACCCGATGCAGGCGGATCGCGAACAATATTGTTGAACAAACTTGGACCGAAGTTTGTCGGATTCCTCGGGTATTTTTGCCCCGGCATTTCAACGAGAGCCGAATGAAAACGAGCATTTTCTCACACCCTACCAACAATGCCGGCGGGAGGGTGTGGAGAGTGCCTTATCCCCGCGGAATATAAAACACCGAGAATGTGAATATGAAATATTCATACGACACTATTTCGATACATTGAGTGAGTGCAATTTTTATGGTAGACCATTTTCAACGCTCAGACCATTTTCACGAGCGGATAATCGCACTTGAAATTTATTCTCTCGGCGAATAAACGTTTGATGTATCTAGTGGTGACTTGCCGGTTTGCGCGAATTCCAGGGGAAGGAACTTTTCGTTTTTTTTTTCTTTTTTTTTTTCTTTGTTCCATTTTATTACGCGACCGACGATTCTTTTAATGGAAGCTTTTTGATGGTAACGGGTTTAGATTCGCCGTTCAACTTTATTTCCAGGGTTTTTTATTCGCGGATTGGATTTAGAGCGTGGCTTTTACTTTTTCCCATTTTTTCCGGGGGTTCTTTTTTTTTCAGAGAGCCATCATTGGAGCCTCAATGTCACTTTTTTTTATTTTCGGCGGATATTTTTGAATAACAAATATCGAGTGGATTTGTTCAAGAGCGAGAAGTAAATGGATTCTAGGGATAATAATAACCGTCGACGGTGGCAAATATTGTTTTATTTTTTCGCTAATTCACTCGCTGGAAAAATTTTTTTTTATTACAAAAAAAAAAAGAGAGAGAAAAGGAATTTTCACAGAAAATTGGGAATTGTTTGGGCCAATTGGGGGAGGGTAAAACACCCCCGAATTCTATTGGTACCACAATTATGAGTAAATATACCGCATAAATCCCGGGAAGCATGTGCAGCCGGGCATTCTCCGACGATAACACGTCGGGGATTCACGACCGTCACCGGCTGAAAACTAATTTTCCTTTCGCGACATCATCTACACTCTGACGCTTCTGTCTCGTTAAGATGTCAACTGGCGCTTTTCTCCTGCTGCAGTTATAACGATCCCTAAACCTCGTACGCCGTCACTGATATTATGCAAAGTTTTCCACCGGTGAGGAAATGAAAGGCGCGAGGGAGAGTTGGGGGGGAAAAAAAAATTCGTGTCGCATGCAGCGGAAGACGTAACTTGGGCTGCGTATGAGGGGATGCGAGCCCTCGTTCAGTGCCCGTGCGAGTTGGGGATTAAAATGTCCACTTTTTTTTACAATTTCTCACCCTGCTATGCATTCAGATGTCGAGCGTTGAATTTTTTCTACATAAAAATTTAATTCGTCATCTAAATTCTGTTTTGAAACTGATGAGATTTTTTAGGATTTTATTTCTTCATTTTTGTAATATTCATTTGAATGAAGAACAAAGAGATAATTTAAAAATTTGTGTATCATGATTCAATGATTATTTTACTTTATTTATTTAAATTTTGGGCTTTTAATTAAAATGAGAAAACAATCCGAGGAATTAAAGAGCAATCAAAAATTGAGGAGCAGAATTTTAAAATATATTATTTCATGAATATTAAAAAAAATTAATATTATTTATAATTAATAATAGAATAATGGAGTGAATAATATAATTATTGGACGCACTGGCCGGAGTGATTAAATTCCGAGGCATTCAGATCGTGTGACCTCACGTGTTTTTCAAAGAAATTGGTCGGATGTTGACATTGCCCCTGGGAGCCGAGAGGGTCGGACCTCAGGGGCTCAGCCCTCTCTATTTTCCCTCCATTCTACCTCCGGAAATTTACAGAAGTGAAGATAAATCTGCGCATTTCGTTTGGGTATTAATGCCATGTTGCGAAGAGAAGAGAGACCCTCATTTAATTATTTCCGACACTGATGGATATTTTTTATGGAGGAGGGGGGGGGGGCTACTTATTGCGTACATTATTTTCAATACGGATAGAGGGGAAAAAAATGGCGTCGAATGAATGCGG
Source organism: Psyttalia concolor (assembly GCA_030522845.1). Taxonomy (NCBI): domain Eukaryota; kingdom Metazoa; phylum Arthropoda; class Insecta; order Hymenoptera; family Braconidae; genus Psyttalia; species Psyttalia concolor. Next base: position 4,324 of record JAPYZM010001276.1, read on the forward strand.
AATTTTTACTAGATGAGAGAATTTACGCGACAACCGATACTTTTAAAATAATTTTACTTCGCTCCCTCACATTTCGAAGCCTAATTTCTAGGTCTTTTTTTCTGGCCTGTTTTATTGAATATTTCTCGCCGCGTGTAAGCCCGAGAAAAGCCGCGAGAGCGGCGGGAAACACGGATTTCTGCAATTTTTTTTTTTTCTGCCTTCTTTGTCTGTTATTTTCCGAAGAGCCGGTAGCGGCCACATCAAACGACTCTAGCTCTTTAATTATTCGTTAACACACGGGATTACGTAAAATCGAGGGTGGATATACCATTATACGATATACAAGCTCGATCAACACGAGTAACTCGTTACAGTACAAATTACGTCAGCGAATTTATTCCAAAGTAAACTTCGAACGAATTCAGTGGGAGCGCGGGGGGGGGGGGGGGAAACCCCCGGGGTTGTGAAACCCACCGGGATATTTCCCCCCACCCGCCCCCGAAAATCTGGCATTCCCGCGGGGGGATTAGCAAAAAAACCCGGGAAAAAGGAATAAAAGAACCAGAGGGAGAAATGCCAGGAACAAGTCGGCGGGATAAAGGGAATAAAGAGCAACTTTTCTTAGCTTAATATCTACACTACTGGCAATTCTGTGGGGGGAGGGAGGGGGGGGGGGCGGGCGGGGGGAGAGGGTAGGGAAACTCGGCGAAACGAGTGACAGTTTTCCTCTTGCATTCATCGAAGCCCGACTGTCACCTGCATAAAAACTGTAAATAAGGTTAAGGAAGTTTTCTGGTGGGAGGGCACTGGAGAATTTACTTCCTGTTCGCTTGTTTACTTGAACTATTTTTCGAGTCCTTGTTCATGTCAACATAAATTTTTTGAATCCCCGGAGAATCCGAATGGAGACGAGGTTGTTAAAAAAAATTGGATAGAGGTTGTTGGTGTTTTTTTTTTTCTCCCCGCCGACGTTGAGAGTCGTTGGAAGTTTATTCTTCCGGTTCTTTCTCGGTTTTTTTATCTGTCTCGTTCATTCCGGAAGTGATGGATATGTTGTGGATTTTAATGCCGGAAGAATTTCGCGGGGGGAATTGCGGAAAAAATGTCTGGATTTGGTTGGGAATGAGGAGAGGCCGCGGTTGATGGGGAAAAAAAAATTTGAATGGATTTTGTGCTATTGGGTTACGCCCAATTATGAGGGGGCCTCGGTCTCGGTAAGGGGTGGAGTGCAGGGTGAAAGAGATAGAGTCCAACGGCGCTTCCCCCACTCTGGAATGATCAACTTCCCGTCTAGACTGGAAAAGATGAACTCGGGGGAGAATGCATTTAAATCGATCGAATTTGAATTAAATCAACTAATACTTTGGGGAGATTAACGGAATTAGCGGGCGGGGGCGCGATTGGGAGTCCCGAGGGGATGAATCATTGAAATTACGGTCGAATTATTGAAGTGGAATTTTTTTGAATTTTTTATTCTTTTTATTAATTTTTTTTATTTGGAAAGTTTCTGGACGGAAGGACAAATCGCGAAGTCGGTGAAGCCAGTGGAAATAACATTTTTATTGTCATTCCATAATTTCAACGATAAATTAATTTATATTAAGGTTAATTACACGCGCGGGTTTAATATGCAGCGGCACAATCCACTCCCCCAAACACGCAGAGTGTTTGGAGAGTTGACAGCGGCGCGGGGGAAAAAAATGTGTACACCTGAAAGACGGGGTGGAAAAAAAAGGGACGGTATCACGCCACAGCATTGTATCTCGAGTACAGAGAGTCGGTCGATTTTTCATTCTGCTACGCTCATACGCTCCTGCAAATCACCAAGTGCGTGGGGGCAACACTTGTGCAACGCTTTATCCAGAGCCCCGATTTTTTACCAGTCGCCTTTTTTTTTTATTCTTCACACACTACGGAGTTTTATTTATCTGGCCGAAGTAGCCATTTAGCTGGGTCGATTTATCGCGGACGTAAATAAGAGCGAGGGCTCCCCGATTTTTTGTTTAGGATTTTTTTTTCTTTGTAATTTCGCGTTGGATTTTGGGAATAAATCGACGGAAGTTTCCGGGGAATTCCCTCGAGATTAGATTTTCGGTTCATCGTACGAAGTTCAATGGAATTGAAGGATTTTAGGGAAGAACTTCGAAGATTTTTCACTGGATATTTTGTAGGCAAGTTAATAGTGGGGATGCTGGTAAAAAATGTAATTTCATGGAGAGTTTGACAATAATTTTCAGGCCAGCGACACTGAATTTGAGTTGAGGGCAGGAGAACTGCGGAATTTCAGAGATTTCAGAATTTTTAGGAGTGTAAAGACGAAAATTTGTCAGTGGAATTAAATTTTCAAAGAAGTATGAAGTATGATTCGGTAAATTGCATTGAATATTCAGTGAGATCTGAAGGTCCTTCCCTGAAATTACATTCAGTGAAGTTGTCCTTTAAATTCAAGAATACCTGAATCTGAAATTTCCCCTTTTTCTTATTTTTTTAACGAAAAGATGAATTTTCGGGGACAAATTTCCTTGAAATTCCCGAGAAAATGGAGCGGAATAAAAATATCGGAAATCTATTGTCAGTTTGTCAGGGGAAATTTTCAAAATTGCATTTTCGAAATTTATCAATGGGATTCTGTTCTCGAGAGGATTACCTTTTTGTTACGAACGAGATTACAGGATCCAGAATGTAAATGTTTCGCCGGTTACACTGGCAATGTTCCCTAATTAAGATTAACGGCTTGTCTAAGAAAACTTGTCCAACTTTTCGGTAATTAACAGGGTCTAGGAGGGCATGAACGGGTTACGTTGGATGTATCAGTGGGGGTGAGGAGGGCGCAACCGGAGTGCCTCCGAGGTTCGTGTAACCCCTCCAGTCCCTCGCCACCCGTTCGCCCTATTTCCCACCTCCCAACCAACAACTTATTCGTCCTTGTGTTCGACCGTTCGGAATAGTTGCCTGTTGAGCTACGGCGAAGTTGGAAAACCTATCGAAAATTTTCAATTACTCCCAGAACTTCATCTCAATCCATTGAGCATGAAAAAATTACATTAAAAATTTAGAATTGGCGCTTGAGTTTAAACAACTCAAGTGATTTGGGAATTTTCTTGAATTATGTAAATGACATCGATAATTAAGTATGGGGGATAATATGTTTATTTTTTAATGCATTTCGGGGGGAAGAGGTGCCGTTTTTTTTATGAAATTTAAATATTGTTCATAAATGATATATAAAGTCCTGGGGAAAAATTGATTGAGGGGGAATAAATAATAATAAGTGATCCTCGAGTAACCCCTGCAATGAAATCGCAATAAGGGCTTTCCCCAGGATCCAATTTGCCCACCAATGGCCCCAGAATCCAACCCCAAGATCACCATAATCGTGACATAAAATATTAAGTATTCCCCGCGAATTATCACAAATCATAAATACGGATAAGGTAAAACCACTAGACAAATCCGGGGGGTTTGCTGGTATCGGTAATTCGCGTATCAAATTTTCCAAATAACCATTTGCGATTTTGTACTGTAACTGAATGGATAAAAAATTCACCGGTTGACCTAGAATCAGGAAAACCTGGCGGGAAATCCCACGATAAATTATCGAAGTAGGAGAAAATTATGGAGGAAGGACACTTTGGAATCCTGTTGTGGAGGGGAAATTGTCGTCGTTTGGATCTATCGCCACGGGAATTTTCCGTGGAATGGACAAGGGGACGGAATTGGGTGAATCTTCTTACCCCATTTGAGATGGAGCGCGAGGATTCTCATTCCCCTCTTCATTCTTCCTCTTTATTTACGGTGGCTGTATTGTCCTGTATATTTTCGCTGTGGTCATCGAGGAGGAGGTCCTGCTGGGTGAACCCCTGCGGCGAAGGATGTCCGAGTTTCATTCTGGTCTCGTATTTTTTTTTATTTATTTATGGGACGAATTAATTGAATTCGTCACTTGGCTTTCACTCCGCCATTGCAAATTCTAGAAAAAAATCGGTTGGACTTCTCTTGAGGAATTTTAGAATTTCTATTTTCTCGGAATTATTGCTACGTTTCTTTTTTTAAATAAATAAGAATGGGGATTTTTAGTGGCTCTGGGTATTCTCAGGACTTCAATTGAAGAGTGAATTTTCTAGAAAGAGAAATTGGACGAGTCGACCCTTTCCCTCGCGATTTATAAAATAGTCAGTACACTAGAAATCTTCAGTACTCTTACCCCCTCGTCTATTACATCATAAATAAAAATCCATCACCTGGAGCCGGCGGTTCCATGATTTGAGAAGTGAATTTTATAAAAAAAAATGTCTCGGGCTTCCATTGAAGAATTTCACTGTTTTAATTTTCTCCGAACAATTGCGACAATTTCTCTGCGAAAGTTAATAAAACTGGGGATTTTTAATATCGTTGTAATTTAATTGCACTTCACTTCGGGATTGAGTGAATTTTTTTCAACCAGAAACTGGACGAATTGCTCCAACCGAACGAGACTCCAGTCTTGCGATTTATGAAAAAGTCAGTTCCCTTGAAATCTTCAGTGCTCTTACCACCTCGTCTATTACATCGTAAATAAAACCCATCAGCTGGTACTAGCGATTCCATTATTTGAGAATGAAGTAGTTTGTACTCCTTCGGGGGATGCAGTGTTGATTTTATGGGCGTAATTAATGGAAAGCCGAAGTGGTTGTTCCTTCCATTAATATAATAATATTTAGTGCGCTTAAAAAATTATTATTTATTAATTGGTAATTTGGGGCGAGAGGGGGGGAGGGGGGATATAAGAAGGTGTGACACTTCCGCAAAAATATTAATCTTCATTCAGGCAAAAAATATTTTTCAAAAGAATCGATTTTTTTCATGTGAATAATGTTAATGTCAAGTATATTTTATTTAAACTTATTTTATTTTATGATTTTATGCTCACTCATATTCAGGCGTGATTGAAGAAATTCAATCCTGGTGAGATGATTTTTTTTTTAATCTTGAAAAACGAATAAATATTTTATAGTAAAAAAAATGGGTTCACTGGTTACGGCCGATTTTTGCGGTCGATTATCACTCGTGAAACAAACGCAAATGATAATTCCTACGGAAATAGTAGAGACAGGAGACTCAATTGCCGACATTTTAGAGCTTATGACCTTTCGTTTGACCGCAAGATCATAATTTTTCATGCACATTCTCGAGCGTAATTAATAACCCCGTAAACGACTGGATGCTGGGCTCAATTTTAGGGAAATCGAGGGAGAAAATGTTAGAAAAAAGCTTGGAGGCGGAGTTTTAGGCGAGAAATTGAAATGAAAATTTGCGCGGAAGCCCTCGTATGACTAATTCAATCACACGCCTCTTTACATCCGACAATTCTTCATTCTTCATCCTGGAGACATGTCTGAATTGCGGGCGTTTATTCTAGCCGAGTTAGCACGTGTGCTTGGGCACTTAATCGAATTAGAAACAGTGCGAGGACAGAGAGTAGATTAGACCATTGGTCAGTCCACTCTGCTGTGTTTGAACCTACGGGGGTGGGGGCGAGGAGGGGGTGTAACCCAGTGGCGTCTGGTGAGGTATGTATGGCCATGCGTGTGAGTCACACACTGACTAACTGCTACTGACTGCTGTTGGCTGCCCACTTGGCTGCGCTCAATGAAATCATTAATACTCGAGGTAGCACATCTATCAGGATTGTCCGGTTGTAATCTCCTTTGGAATGAAACAGTTGGGGCTCAGCCAATGGTTGAATTAAAGCCCAATTGAATTACACGAGTCAAAAGTTGCCGTCGCTTTGGGGACAGTCGGAAAAATATTTCGCGATTTTTTTTTTCTATGGATTGAATTCTCCAGGACGAATAGCAATTTCCATTCGTCCCCATTTTTAAAAGGAACATTTCGGAAACAGGGGACACACTTGAGGGGTTGGGGATTTTTTGGGGAGAGAATTTTCTTTGCGACTGACAAGTGACAGAAACAGCTGTACTACGAGATCTGGTGTCACTCCGGAATTATCCTAATTATCTTTTCCCAGTTAATGGAATTCATGAAACACATTTAAAATGTTTCTGTTCATTTACTGCGCCCCTAATTATTAATTAACCGATTAATTTTTTTTTTATAAAATAGTTTTTTCACATTTTGTTGGAAAATTCGACAATAGTTAAAAACGTAAATTAATCAATTCAATTGAATTATCGGGCTTGCAGATTATATTCGTAAAATAATTCATTTCCAATCAACAAATCACAACAGACAGTGATAATTGACGATCCCCGGGGTGCCAGGGTCAAGTGTATTAATCGGAGATTCATTATCAAGGGAGATTCTCCAGCGATACAACTTCCCCTGGACCCCCGGAATTAATGGGGACCCAGGAGACAACAACAGCCATCGGGAAGCTCAGTACAATCAGTGAAGGTTGGTTTCCACTGCCATCAGAAACCAGTGACAAACTTTAGCTCTGGGTATCCACCTATAATTTCTCGTGGACCTCCATCAATCTGGGAGCACTGAAATGTCGATCCTACCGAGTGGACAATATTTTTTGGGGTGCGCGATTTATGGGTTAGCTCCAGGTGTCATAGAGTGATTGAAAAATCTGGGGGAAAAAATAATCAAGTCTGGGGGTGAGTGGAAGTATTCGGTTTTTTGAGATGAAGAAAAATCGTTGATTTTATCCAAACTTCAAATACTTCTTTACAAATCATTCATAATTCTCAATTTTTTATTGAGCAGATCGCGAGTGGCACAGCCTAAGGGCTTATCCAACAATTGAATTAATTACTAAATAAATAAAAAATTACCATTGATTACGCGTTTTTAACGCTTCTAAAAAAATGAAATGGGATATCGTTCGAAAATCGACCGGTAAAAATTACTATTATTTTTTGTTTTACTTGAGCGCTGAGAACGATTACGTTTACTTTGTTGCAATAATTATTCAGATGTTAAATGGTCTATGCCCCTATCTAATACGTCAAGCAAAACGTTTCAGCAAAACATTTCATTTCAAATTTCCTTTGACCACGAGACAGTGAAGCAATTAACCCCAGCAGTTCGCAAAACCATCGGGAAACGCCGACGGCGTTTCCCAAACCACCTTAATCTTGAAAACGGCTCTAAGGACATACCCGGTGATGAGCTTTTACCTCCCACCGATATCTTCGTCCTCATCTCCTTCATCTCTCACCCTCTCCTCATTCAGAATCCGCCACAATTTCTCCCTACACTTCAGTCGGATGTCCGAGTAACTGTTTGCCGTTATCCGCGCTAATTAATCGTGAGGGGGGGGGGGGGATAAGCGCCAACCATTAGTCACTGTGAAGGGAAATATTCTCTATTAATAAAATATGGTAGGAGGGATTACGAATTTTGAAGGGAATTGATGAAACCATCGGACCCAGAATTTCCAACAAAAAAAAAATCCGTCTCTTTCTCTGATTATTTTTCATAATTGAGTGGCTAATTTTTTTTTATGTACCAAAATTTCTAATGGAAAGTATCAGCTTGGCGGTGAGGAATAAATTCGCCGCCCAATGAAATTTGTAATTTTTCAATCAGCGAAAGAAAGAGAATTCAATTATTCTCAAATAATGAAAGTTGGAAATTTAAACAAACAATTCCGTTAAAAATACTCTCGTTATTTATCCACGTCCACTTCTATTTACCCTCCGTTGTATTTATCGTCTACTTGAAGTGTGCAGAAGAAAAGAATGCCAATTGCGGTAATTGTGTAGCTCTAGGTGTTGAATTTTGACATTGCGTTGATGTTGAAAATTTCTCTCACCCCCAAATATGGGATAACTCAATTACTCGGTGCATTTAATTACACGTTTCTGCTGTGATGGTGTAATTAATTTAATGACGGGATCACAGGATGTATTGCAATTTCGTTTGATTCGGTTTCTGTTTGAAATTACAATAGGTGTAATTAATTGGAAATGCCTCGGGTATTGTTGTATCAGACGGCCTGGAACTGATTGTCACGATGAGGATTTCATTGTAAATACTGGAGGTATTGTTGTTGGACAATGCGAAGTGGTATCGGATCGGATTTATGAGATAATTGAATGAAAATAAAGAAATAACGTTGAGTGGGGAAAATTTATTTTCGACGCAGACGTATTACATTTGCCATTTTATTCAATTCAATTCAATTTCATTGGCCCTTTTTTTCTTATGGGATTACGTATTGGACACTCGGTGTACATAAACTTATGTACAAATATTTTACATAATAGTTTGATGAGAATTAACAAATGGAAAAAACGTGACGACGCGATTCAGTGGGAATTAATGGAGAGTTCAAACAGTGGGGATAATACAAATTTTAATTCACCAGTTCCAAGAGAATTAATTATCGCTATGATAATCTCATTGTAAATACTAACAGTGTTTTTCCGGGTAGTGTATAGAGGAATCTACTGGGATCTGATAATTAATTGGATGCAAAAAAAAATTAATTGGATGGAAAATGCCTTTTGGTCTACTCATTTATGATCCGTTTGATTTCTTTGATTTTTGATTAGCGACGTATGTTCTTGATAAATTTATTTGTATTGGTGAGTAGTTCGAGAGAGTTATAAAGAATGGAATTACTCCAAAAATTCAAAAATCGAGGCCACGAAAATTTCTGATTTTTCATTTCTCAAGAGAAAAAAAAAAGGGTCGAGAGATGACGACACACGCGGCACTCGTTCGCGGTATTCTTCACTGGCTGGAGAGGCATAGAGTAACAGCACCGTGCGACGTTACCTCTCCCACTGAATTTGAAAGTCAAATGCCCGGAAAATCCCGTTAGAGTGCCATAGCGCCCACCCTTTTCGCCTCCTGCCCTTGCAGCTTTTATCCGAAAGCCCGTTTTCATCCGAACGGATATTGTGAATGCTTTTGCCTCCATTTGGATCAGAATTAAATTGAAGGTACTTGTCAATTTAATTCAGATCATTTGGTGGTATTTTATTTGCTGGAAGTATCCGAACTCTGACTTCCGGGTTTCACGAGAAGTTTATTTTTACTGAAAACAAAAATACTGGAAGAGTTTTTTGAGCCTTACCATTATTTTGGCTGTCAGGGAGTCTCACATTTTTTTTATTAGATAATTTACGATTTGTTTATGGAGAGAGGGGTCTTCTAATAGGTCATCGTATGAAAATAATAAAATCTCAGGGACTACTTACCGCTAGTGATCAGGACAGCGACAGGACAGCGACAAATTCTAAGTTTCATGGAAAATTGAGTAAAATTCAAGAATTTTGAGCAGTGTCAAGACGATAATTCCTCGATGTAATTAATTCCCAAAGGCGTATGAATATTCAGTGCCAAGGTACACTTAATACTCCGTAAACTCTGAATTTTTATGAATTTTTTTCTCTGAAATTATATTCAGTGTCGCAATCCGGAAAATTCACGAATACCTGCAGCTGAATTTTCTGGATTTTTTTGACTTATCAGAGGCCGCTGACTTTGAAATTCAGTTATCATAATTTTTTTGACGAACCCCAGAATTCCGAGTGCCGGAATTCCTTCAAATACCAAGAAATTACCGAGAAATAGATCGTAAAGCTCAGAAAAAAATTTTAACAGTGGAATATTCTCGTCTCACGATTCCCACCCCCGCACTGAGCTAAGAAAATTAATAGCAGACCAAATTATAACTGAAATTGTCCGTGTCATTGTCCTGAAACTTCAAGAATACCTTCCGCAGAATTTCCATTAATACCCGGGGCCAATGAACTGAAATTTCCTCCTCCTATTGATTGTCCCCCAAATTATAAAATTCCAGTGACAAAATTCCTTGAAATTCCCCGGAAAATGAAACGCGTGTAGCGGAAAATTCAGACAAAATTTTTTGAATCCTGTTTACATCGCTAACTTTCAAAATAAAATATAAAAAAATTTAATTTCAATCTGAATCCCCATTAAATGCCACTTCTCCGCCGTCACTGGCCGTAGTTTGACGATTACGCTTGATCACGTAAATTATTTGATCAAAATTTCCCCGGATTTACTCAACTTCCATGAACCACCCATTATCGACAGACGCTGCACAGTTACCGAAATTACAGAGACGCGTTTGAAGTGCTTTCCCATGTTTTTGGTTGAAGTACCTGAAATTCGTAGTAAACCTCAGAATTAGCATGAAACCGTGGGGGGAGGCCGGGATGTTTCCCCCCGGAAATATCCGATACAGAGAGTCTGAAGTAAATGAGTCATACCTCTCTAATTAGTATAATTGTACGTTTTAATCGGTCTACCACTCTCAGCAGCAGCAGTCCAAGGAGCTCCTCAAAGTGCGCCATGAACTAGTCTTAATTATGTTTGTCCCAGGATCGACATTTTATCCTGTTTCACTTCGGCAACCGACGCCTGCCCCCGCCCCCAGCCGCTCGGCTGCTGGTGTAGGCGCTTTTGGAAGTTGAACGAGAAACTTCAATCTTGCTTTAACGGCTATGGACCAAACTCCCTTTCCACTCACCTTTAACTGTCTTTTGTCGTACTTCTCTGTTCCAGTACGTCGGCTCTGAAGACTTTACCACCCTCTTCATCTTCAGAGCTCAATCTTACTAATTGTATTCATTATTTGAATTTCTCGGAGTGAAAGAGGGCCTGTTGTACGCGTCTCTGTAGTCCTTTGTACGCGGGATTTATCCAATTTTGCGCGCAAGTTTTCTGCTTACCCAATTGAATTCACTGAAATTTAGTTGACATTTTATTTTTATTTTAGGAAATGATAAGTTGAGAAATTTTATTGCGCGGATGGGATTTTAATTTTCCAAATGATGAGCTAGTTCGGATGGAAAAGTTGGCCAGTTGGTTGTTCGTGAGATTTTTTTGTGAAAGGACAACGATCGGGTTTGATGAGGGGATGATCTGACGGTTGAGGGGAAGACATCAATTTCCACCATAACTCATCCCCAAGTAATTCATCACATTTGTCATCAGAGCTGGTGCCTCTCCATTGTCATCAATTTGAGATACGGCTACTGAAGCAGCGGATGATCTGTTAATGTCCACTTGGCGCATGTGTTGGCAATAGGTTTCAATTTCGTCATTATTTTTAGGTGAAACTATTTGTCTCTGTGCAGGTGATTTTTAATGGAAGAGATTCTCCAATTATTGGCAAATCTGTTTACCTTATTTTCATGATCAAAGTCTGGTGATTTAGGTCGTCAGGAACTTTGTAATCCGCTCGCCAACGCTTGATATCGCAGATGACAATTACCCAAGTATCCATTCTGTACACAATTGTTTCCACATTCCAGCAATACTGGATCTAAATCGAGACCTGAATTACCGAGGGACTGGTTTCAACAGTTCTGGACATTCAACGATGTAATTGAATCGAAACTATTTGTCTTCGGTACAAACTTGTCGACAAACTCGATTTATCGCCAACTCACCGACCACAAGGGAGTATTATTTCTCCAGTCTTATCCATTTTTTTTCTAGTGGCAAGCCTGTCGTGTTAGCAGAAGTTGTCTTCGAAAATTAAATACGCCTGTAGGAAGTCATGCTCTTCATGTTCAGAGAGTTTTAACGACAATTTTCTTCTCTTCCTTCCTTCTTTGGAAAAGGTCTAGAATTTTATTTGGGAAAAATCCTCGCTTGAGGGCCTCTAAAAAAACAACAGACTATTGACGATGTAGATAAATTACGTAGGTCTGAACTCTTTAAACAATTTTTTAAAAAATTAATAAATTGAAGAGCTGAAACCATTGGAGAATATTTTTTGCAAATATTTTTTGATCAATGTTTCTGCTGTCGGTGGAGAACTGGAGGGAGAACAAAAGCCCTCAGCTGAGGATCGTCACACATTTCCAGTTGGTTCTCTCATAGAAACTGTGATAATACTCTGTCATCTCCATCAAACTTCTATGCTACCCGCATGCATTATCTGTCTCATCTGCTCGAGCCTAGAAAAATAGGAGAACGAAGGGAAAATACTCGCTGTCAATGCACTGTCATCTCGGTGATTCTGAATGCAGTCTCTTTGATGCAAATTCCACTCCATCTCCAATATTTTCATTTTTAATTCAGAGTACTCAGCGCGGTAATGCTGTCCCATGCGGATTTATGATTTTACGTTATTCGGATAATTTTATCTGGTTGATGTTTTTGGACGAAAGGTGCGTCGGTCAAAAGCACATCGCAGTAATAAATGAATTCGCTTTGATGCTGGAATTTGCCTCTCGCGACAAAAAAATATTTTGTTTTTTTTTTCGAATGTATGAAGGACATGATTTATGTACTCCAGTTTTCATTTTTCATTTTCATTATGCGAAGAATTTGAAAAACAATTCCGCTTTTTAACATTTACTCAGAATTTTCGAATTTTTCTAAACCAAATATTTTTGGTTATCGAGGGATAAAGAAAAATTTTTCGCGATTTTATTTCGTCGACCTCATCTGCATACGATCCAGTGCAAAATTCTCTGATTGCAAATATGTAAATGTAGATTTGAATGATGTAGAAAATTATTCCCGGGACTTGATAAAAATCGCATTACTGATATCACAAAAAATAAATGAACTGATGTCAGTTTTTTTTCCCCCCGCGTAACATCTCGCCCCGGAATTGAAAAAAAAAATTACCCCAATTTGCAAGTTATAAGCCCCGGGTGGGTAGAATTAATTATTCGCGGGTGATGAGTTTACTTTTCTCAGCGGTTGAAAAAAAGGAGAAGTAAAATTTCCACGACAGGATACGATTTGATTACCCCGAGATAATTGTGAATTCAGGTTATCGAAATCGAATATAATTCCAATTTCCTTTGGTTCTATACCTTTTATTGAGGCTCGCTCTCCTCTCTTTTTGCTTTGCATTTATAAGTGGAAGTTGGGGGAGGGAGCGACTGCGGGTGAAACGATCGAAGTTGTACTCCAAGTTTTGTTGACTATAGCTCTGAATATTGTAGGTGATACGACTAAGTTTCCACCGATAATGGAGACTCGGGAGTCCATACAAACGAGGAAACAAAAGCTCACGTGTTGAGTTCGTTTGGGAAATGAGAAGTATAGCGGGAGTTTCTGGAGGCGAGACATGATTACCTTGTTATTTAGTAAAACTTATGATTACTGTTGAATTAAGCTTATCTGGGTGGAGGTTAATGATAGTAGAGATGAAGAAGATTATTATTACGTGAAGTGACATAACGACCAAGATTTCGGAAAGGACGCTTGAATTGTTCGCTGCACGGGTAGAAAGGAAAGATCTCGAAAGTTGGCATTAAAAGAAATCTTTATTTCATTATTTCGAAAAGAAAATTTGATTCACAAAGCAGCAATAATCATAAGCCAAAGTTGAACAAAACCTTCCCATTCCATGCCCTCAAACAAAAGTCAGAGCATTACCAACGCTGCCAGATCGTGTCCGTGGTACAACGGAATCAGTGAATCTAACGCTTATCTCAGTCACTGCCATGTTGGGGGTTAGAAATTGCTGGAGGCTCTCAACTCCGGCACGTGGTCGACGGTCGAATGGATAACCCATAGCACGAGCATCAGGATATTTTCTGTCCCGTATACCGCAGTAACTTCCAGCATCGCTGCATCCCACTGGCTGAGCCTGTTCAACCTGATTTAACCATTTCCATCAGATTGTTAATCGCATTTAAACAGTTTTGCACGTTATCCCATTAGTGAAATTCTCGGTTGATTAGATTTTGCGGGTAATGAGTTGAGGTTCAGAATGAATTTTTAATTGGTGAATTGAAAAGAAAGCTTCGTAATTCATGGGACGTGAGATATGTTCCCGTTGGGATGAGCGGAAGATATGAATTGATGGGTAAACAAGTAAGACAGCACCTCGAATTTTCCTTAGAAGACTGAGACAAAGGTTAACTTATTTTGGTTCTAGCTGGTGGGAACCCACGGTTGTAGGGTCGGAGTCTCGTTGCCTTAAATGAATTGATCGCATTAGGACGTAAAGATTTGGAATTTTTTATGCTTGGGTAGATGTACGGAAGCTTGCCCTCGCCCTCTCTACTGAAGGTACAGGAATTAAATAATTTATACCAATTGTATTAAATTGAATTCAACGTGCGGTATTATAAATCGCATCAGCAGTATCACCCAGGCTTCGCGACGGGACGCGGCTGGTAGAATCCCACAAGGATCAACATTGTGACCATGTCTCCCCATCAAGCTATTCACCAAATTGAGTGCGACTCAATGCTATTGTTGATTGTACTTAGTTTAGGTGCTAAGTGGTGAATTAACTCACTGTCGCAGTAAAAATTTGATGGTGTAGCTAAATGGACTGATTTCCAATTGATAATTACGAGTTGTGTTCAGCGATTCAACAAGTAATTACCAAATTCATGAAGACTGGAGTCTTAATTGAGCTGAAGCTAACGGAGAATATCTGAGTTACTCACAACATCACCGGCAAAGTCCGAGACCATGACGAAAAGATACATCGGGAATCCCTCAACGCTGCCTTTTGGTATAAGCATGTGCTGTGGCCATCCACATCCGCAGAGGTTGAATTGTTCAAGGTTATCACCACCAGTTGGTCTACTGCTGTCCAGGTTACGGAAAGTTCGTTCGAATGCAATTGTCACGCTCGAGTCTTTTGAGTTTCTCGTTATCGCGTTCTGACCGGGGCGAACTGCTCAGGTAATGAATATTGAGTTAAAGTAATTCAGCCGAGATATTGGACTTTGAGGAATCGATTTATTATCACTCACGTGTAACGGTGAATTTGTCCAGTTCGATCATGAGCTGTTGCTGGTCGCGAATGTTGAAGGGAATGTTACGCTCGTCCTGCTTTGGACCGACAAATATCCGCACAGTTCCTGCTCAATTCAGACGACAAGTTTAGACGGTAGAGTTGGGGAATTGGTCTGATTAATTGAACTACGACTCACCCGTTTGATTGTTGTTCGAGCGATTATTAACGTTGATTCTGTAAGTAAATCCGGCGTGGTTGAGGTGAGTGAATCGAGCGAGGACTGGTCCCCTGGGAGTGAAATCAAGGCCTCGGGAGAGATCCACGTCACTCTTGTTCCAGAAAGTCATTAAGGTATTGGGAGTCTGGTTAGGAGTCACCACTTGAAGTCCCGTTATCTCAATTCCAGGATATTCTAGCTGTAAAGTGATTGGGAAATCGTAGCCTTTTCAATGGAGGACTTTGTTTAGGGTTGCCTGAGGTGGTGATTACCTGATTGCGCTCGTATGCAGGCAGAGTATTCTTATGCTCGACGAAGATGTCATTGATGAAGGCGTGCCATCTGTAGAAGACCGGGTCTCTCATGGCTGTTGCTGAGTCGCCCATAACTCCGAATGATTCCTAGATGAGGGGATAAGTTGAGGTTGTATTTAATGATACTGTTGCTTACTTGGGAGGACAGAGCACAGAGAAATGACTGAGTGTGGGTAAAATGTCGAGGGGGTGGACGGAATCCAGGCCCCTTGCTTCCTTCAAGCTTACCAAATAGCGATGATCGGGATCGTGGCAATAAGATATGGCGACGTGCCCGAAGTTATGAAGATCACCATATAAATTGGGATTGGGTGTCAGAATACTGGCCTCAACCATGTTACCAAGAACGTCAATACCACCCTTCTCAGTAAGTTGAACCCTCTGGCCCTGGGCATTCATGACCGAGCCCGTGTGAATGGCTTCGTAAATGCGATCCCTCCATCTCTCCATGTCGTCGAGGTCGAATTGCACTTGGTCGACTGGACGATTTATGTCGTAGAGTTTTGCACCAGCTGGACGCGATGGCCAAGTTCTGCTGGCAACTAGTGAGTCGAGTTTTGGAAAGTAAGCCTCCGGAATTGGATCGCGGAGATTATTCAGTCGTTTCACACGCTGCAGGCGGTTGCACAATCGCTCAGTGTTGTATCTATTTTATAATTTTGTTTTTTAATTCTTACTTTCTGGTGGAGTGTCTAGGATAGGTTGTGTCAGTTGAATAGTTGGGGCTTCATTTTTTTTCATTTTGAGAGGTTGGCTAGTAATGCTGCGGAGGTCTTGGTCTGAGAAGTCTGAAGGATTAGTCCATTGAAAGTTGCAGTCATGGGACTTTGGTCAATTTAATTCAGTTGGATCTGTCTCAGAAGTGGATTGTCTGATGCTTAAAAAAATATACCTAGCCATGACTTGCTGGTGCATGTAGTAGAACAGCTCTCCACGTCTGTCTTTGTCCACAATTCTACTGTCACCGTCGAAGGGATAAACCAGATGCCAGTGCCAATGATGAAGATTGATGCCGACATCTTCACGCCAATATGCCACACGATGTTCCTCGTCTAAATCTGACGCTGTATAATCAAGGGGAATCTCGATCGGGATCTGGTGCAAGGGTACATGGAAGAATAATTCAGATTTATGCAGCCCCGAGGGGCAATTCACGTCCAAAGAAGCTCGAGTCACGTGGACGTAAATTATTGTTCAGAGGGGGAGACTGCTCTACACAGGGTGACAAGAATTGGTGGGTGGAACCTTTGTCGTTTCTAATTAGCCCTTGGCACGTTTGCTAAATAAATTCGTGATGCTGAAAATGGAATTCTTTGATGGCTGCCGTAATTATGGACAATGTCTCTCTCCTGCGGCGAGAGGCAAGTGACCCTGAGTTCATTCTCGAGCGACTGAGCTTGCCTTTTGGTTCATGTTTTTACTGATGTTTGAAGTAACAATTTTCATTCTTTGATTTATTTTTGTGCAATTAAAATCAGGAATGTTTCTTCTGTTTCTTGAAGACCTTTTAGCGTCTCAAATTGAGATATACATTCCAATTACGCCTGAATTTTATTTACTTTTTTTAAGCAGTATGGGAAGTTATAATTGATCTAAACGTTTTAAGTCATTCTTATAATTAATACTCACGCGTGATCCCTCGGGCACTACATTGGCCTCCTCCTTCGCTCGAGAGAAGATCCCTCCGTCCATGTATTTGTCCGGGAAGACCTCGTGCAGCGACGGAATTGGAAGATTCTTGGTATCGGGCCGATGGAGAATAGCAACGGACAGTGCGTAGATGAACATTTGGGGATTGAGACGATCCCGGCAGTAGACGCTGACCGACAAAAAGTCCTCGTACGTTCGCATTCCGAGGAAAATGTCTATTAGTCGACCTGCCATCTTACGATGGGCGGGAATGAATAGCGAGAATGGCTCGCGTCTTCCGAGTTGCATTGGCAGGTCCAAATTTGGAATGCTTATCTGCTTCACTGAGATTTTCGAATCGGTTTCATCGTTGAAACGATTCAGAATGGAACCGGCCACCGATCGATATCTGTCGGCCTGAGAATGAATGGCAAAATTGAAATTAAAAATTCAGCTTTCGCTGCGTAACTTTCACTCGCCATCGCCAAATTTCCTAGAACTTTCTATTGGTACGGAGTTGGCGGCTTGTGTCGGATTCTGGGGGAGGTTTTCTATTGTCGGAATAGAAATATTCGATGAAGAGTATATTTTAGAAAAATTTCGTTAATAGACATCAGATTTTCTCATTTTTTGAAGAAAAAACGGAAGAAATGAATGGAATAAATTGAACTTCGTGAGGAGAAATTGCTGGGGAAATTGTTTTAATAGAAAACGTTTAATGATCGCCGTTGGAACGGTTTAATATGGAACCAGCAAGTGATCGATACCCATTAGGCCCGGAATTACTGCGGAAAATTACATGGAAAATTCATCTTTCACTTTAACCTTCGCGTTCGCCATTCAGTGGGAAATTCCGCTGATGTTTTTTTCTAATTACGAAATTAATTCTTTTCATGAAATAATTTTTATTGGACAATTATCTGGATTGAAATGCCGAGAAAATCCGGGAAATTCTTTATTCGATATGTTCGCGAATGAATATAATTATTTTCAATGAAAAATGCCGAAATCAAATGACTTCGGGTAAACTCACCAAATAATCCGCTGGAATATCAAAAGCTACTTTCTCCTCGCCCTTTGGAACGTAAACGGGCTCAGCCGGACGATCAAAGAGATAAAGGATACTTCTGTTACTTCCCGCCATTTCGCTCTTCACTGAAAGTGCCTTCTCAATTGACACTCGGCTCAGTTTTCCTTCCGCTTGATCACTCCAACGAAAGCTCGAGGGGTTAATCAAAAGGACCTTTCACGACTGCTTCGATGGGTTTGCGAAGGAAAGAAAAGAAAAGGAAAGAAGTTGGGGAAAATTAGAGGCGCACACTCGGGAGTGGAGACGATAGCTCTGATACCGATGGCTCTAATGCCCTGGGATTTTATAGCTGAACATGCAGGATGCGGTTTTTGAGCTTCGGGATGGGATCAGCGGCGACCACAAACTGCGGAAGGGATAGGTTGTTGTTGAGGTTGTTGATAAGTCTATCTCCCGGAGCTCGGGTTGTGTCAACAAGTGATAGGAATAATTTCAGATTTCTTTACTTAGCGGCCAAAATTTATTGGCTCTTGTAGAGGAGAAAGGAGAGTTTGGTTAGACCGAACTTGTTTCAATCGTCAATAGCTTCTGGAGAATTCACTCCACTTCGTTGTCCATAGGCTTGTTTTAAAGGTTATAAAAATACCTTCAAGTTGGAAAAAAAATCGAAGAATTTTACTCAGCCGTTCTTGAGTTATTGGAGATTGACTACCGCTCGTCGGACCTCCTCCTTCCGTAGGAAGTTTTCATGACCGTCCAATTTTGTCAAAAATTTTGATTAGAGAATTAATAGTTTGGAGATGTTGAGGCCTCCGTAAATTTTAAAAATTCTCTCAATCTCATTTAACCGCGGAGAATATTTTCCTTGCAAAACCCGCTCAAATCTCTTCACCATTGTTGACTCTCCATTTATTTAATTGTCTGCCGCCTAAAAAAAATATTTCCTCATCTGACGTTGAGAATTAAACAATTGAAACATACATTAAAAAATCTCGCGAACGTTGCAATCCACCCCCTCTCTATTTTCATCATCGCTAACGAGAAACCGTATATGCATCAGTTTTTTATCCCGCGGCGACATCCGTCGCTATTCGTTACTCGTGTGCTTTTACGTTTACGCTAAAAAGTGGAGCATTTAAAAAAGGATTCCCCCTCCGGCAAAGTTATTCACCAAACTTCCTTTTTCGACATATTTCCCGTGGAAAAAATAAACGGCGGAGTGGAGGTAAACTTTCGTCCGTCATAGTTCACATGTGGGAACGGATGGAGAATCTAAAGTTGTGAGAGGGGGGAAAAAAAAATTATCCAGCAGGATGAGCTAAATGCTTTGTTGAATTGTCTGGGCAAATCACCGCAGGAGGGATGAGTGGAAAATTCCTCCGGCACTTCCGGGCCTTCGGATAAAAACAAAAGGACTTGAGCATCAATGCCCGAGGTCCATTTCAACATTTGCTCGCTCCGGGAAACAATGCGAAACATGCATGTAGCGGGACAATGTAGAGGGCTCGCTATTACACTCTATGAGCTGTCCGAATTTGTGAAATTTCGTGGGGTTTAAAATTTCAAAGGCACCTGACAGTTGCCAAAAATGGAGGATGGCAAGTGACGGGTGGAAATTATAGTTGACTATTTTTTTTTGGGGATGAATAATGGATGAACCCTTCAGAAGTTGGAAACAATGATTTATTCGGGGGTTAACGAGGGAAATTAATGCGTACGAAAAATATTTAATTTTCGTTGTCGAGTATTGTTGCATCAATTGATCATGAAGTACATAATAATATAAATTAAGAGACTAATAGAAAAAATACTTGAGATCCGCGGGTACCGCCAGCCGAAGGATCTCCAGTTGGTGTTTATTATGAATTTTTTATTAACAAATGGGAGACTCATCGGGTATTCGGAGACTGATTTTTTGTAATAAATAGATTCTCAACAATTATAAATAAATATGTGAAGAGACTGGAGACGATTAGCCCTCGGGGGTACCTCCAGGTCTGAAATCCTCAATTAATGAAAAAATAAAAACAATTAGGGTTAAACATAAAATTTGCGATTAGTATAAAAAATAATTTGAAGCATTAGAAAAATTGAATTACACAAATTATTTAGGTAAATAATATTTCACTCACATTACTCAACTTACTCTATTTATTTAATGAACAATCCGATATTGACGATTACATTCACATACATTTGCTCATAAAATCAAAATTACTTATTGATATGTCCCCCCCCCCCCCCCCCCCCCCCCCCCCCCCCCCCCCCCCTCCCCTCCCCCCCCCCCCCACACCCCTTAATCCAATCTAATTAACGAGATTAATCCAATAACATTACCTACACTCTGATGATAAGAAAAATACTGGGGATTTTTCATGATAACTGACGCATCTCTCTATTCTCAATATCCCCCAGACAATTATTTACAGCTCGGAGAATTTTTGCCATACCTCGGAAAAAAAATAGCGACTCATTTATTTTATTAGGCGTCGTGTTGGGCTCTTTTATTTGCGTCCAATGGGATTACATTCCCCCGGACGGCCTCGTGCAATATTTTAATTTCATATGAATAGTAGAGATAGCATGTTCTCACAGCCACTGGTGTCGCAGTAGCTCCTGAGGTTGGTACTTGCCATCCATTTCCCATGACATCGTGTCGATGTGGACGTTATTATTTTCCACCTGCCGACTCCCGTGGGCACCGCAGACTCCTCGCCAATGCGACACTTGCCACTATCTTCTCGGCACAGAGCACATATTTGTGAACCTGAACAGATGATAAATGGGTCAGATGTTATTATCAGTAGATAGGCTTTTTAAAAAATTGCGGCATCCAAAAAATATATATCTTGAGAATTGAGGTCGAACTAGATATTTGGGCCAATGAAAATATTTTCAACTCCAGTCTTATCGCAGTTAAGGCCCGGGTGTAATAGTTCGTAACCTCGAAATCGCCACGACGAATTGCAAGAAAAATAATTATCAAATCATGAGCAAACCCAATTGCCGACCCCTGCGCATGAGTTCTGCAAGTCGGGAATTATGTCTGCTCACGATTTGATCAGTATTTCACGTGTAATGAGTGACGGAGATTACGAGGTGATAAATTATTACACCCGGCCGTTAAGGCCCGGGTGTAATAGTTGCTAACCTCGAAATCCCCGTGATTAATTACGAGAAAAATAATCATTAAATCATAAGGAAACCTAATTTCCAACCTCCGTGCATGATTTCTGCAAGTCGGGAATTATGTCTGCTCACGATTTGATCAGTAATTCAGGTGTAATGAGTGACGGAGATTTCGAGGTGATATATTATTACACCCGGCCCTTGAATACACTCGACGATGTTATTGTATCGAACGGATGTATATTTACGTGAAATTCAGACGATATCGGGCGAAGGAAAATCAAAACAAACAGTGGCAATGGTTGTAACCTTGATAAATCGACACGTACACCGGGTTTTGGATGTTTGTGGCTCAGTTACGCGTGGAATGAGTGAGAGGCGGTCGAGACTCTGTGAATCTGGTAATTGTGCGACGAAAAGTGTAATTAAAATTGACTAGTGAATTTTTTGAGTGCTCCAAGTGAGATCCTAGTGTCACCCCCCCTTACCCAAGTACTTCATGGGTCTCTCCGACAGTGTGACCCACGCGTGAAAATTATTCTGTATAAAAAGATCCTGAATAATTTTTTATCCGACAGGAGGATCGCTGGAGTTGTGGGGGTCAGCTGTCGGCGGGATCTTTGGTGATTATTTTTTACTTCATCCTTGTGAACATGTGTGGTCGTTGGGACCAGGCACCAGGTCCACGCCGTCGGTCCCGGATTACGGAAAGGGTGGTAAGGTAAGCGATGTTCTAAACTCCCTAATTTTCAACTGCGTTTAATTTTAATTCCAATTTCGAGAAATTTTGTCACTGAAAGCTCCGATTTTACTGAATATTAAACGTAAGTCGCTACTGATTATTCCTACCCCCTCGGGAATTCTAATCCCTAAACATTAATTACTATTTCTATTATTTTTTGCGCCCAATTAAAATCCAGTGCCGCTGTTGCAAAAATTATTATTGAAACTGTCCATGAAATTTAAGTTTTTTTCTGACAGTTTATTTATTTTTATATATCAGCAGCAATTGTTCAACAGTGCACAATCAATTGCAGTGTTTGATGAGCTTCAATGGAAAAAAAAAAGTGTTATTACCCCATTCCTAGACCGGAAATTACGAGCTCTGGGGATAATTCCGTTGTTCTCCCCCTATTATCATAAAACTTTCATCAAATAAAAGCCACTAAACAAAATAATGAGAACGTTACATCAATATTCAGGGGCGGCAAGGAGCCGTGATTCTCGTAGCCCTTTGCACCCATTCAATACCGACCGGTAGGGGGTGGGAGGGAGTCGGGGGGGGGGGGGGGAGGAAAAATTCCATTAAAAATGAGGGCCGTTAAACCGGAAATTACAAGGTGCAAATGAGGCGACTGCCATTACCATTTCTTCTTAAAATGCAAATTTCATTAAATTCGTCAATTTAATCCCCCCCCCCTTCCCCCTTAATATTAAATAAGCGGGCGGAATTCATAATCATAATCGTAATTGATGAAAATTGTGATGAGGTATGAGTTCATTTATCCCAGCATCACTTAATGCCATCATTACACTTAATGAGTAAAAAAAATTGGGGAGGGGAGGGGGGGAAAAAATTAATCGCTAGTGTTGGCGCTGTAATTATCGAATGGAGGGGAGAATAAGGAGAGCTCGATAAGTCTTTGAGGGTGGCCATAAAGTTTTACTCAGACATGCGGGTCTCAAAGGGCGGTGTAATTAGGAAAAGGGGGGGGAGGTGAGTAGTTATCGCTGGAGTCGAGTAATGAAATTATGTCTCGCGATACTGTAGAACAATTCGAATGAATTTCAGGTGGTTTTGGAGGTGCGAGACTAGGGGGCTTGTCAGGGGATTTTTACGGGATAAAATGGAGTTTAAAAGGAATTAATAATTCGAGATATTTTTGTTGGGGATAAAAATTAAAATCCCATTTTTTTGGAGGTAAATTGAGATATAGAAAAAATTGCTCTCACTATTGATTAGAAATTAATTCATTTTTAACGACAAACTCTAGTATCAATTGATAAACTGAGAGACAAAGAATTTGACAACAAAAAATGTCCCAAAGTCCCTCCCTCAATCCCCCAAAAATCCAAGATCTCAATAAATCTCTCGCGAGATGATAAAGAACACGAAAAAAAAAAATGCCAAGGGATTACGAGGGTGTAGCACGCAGCCATTAAAAGAATTATAGTCTCCATTCGAAAAAGGGAGAAAAAAACCGGGAGCATTCAAAGAGTCGATAAAGACGGGGGGACCAGCTGGTGGGGCGATTCCGCGAAAATTTAATTATCAACGCAGTTTATGAGTTGTAATTCTGCGTCCAATTCCTCCTCCTCCCCCCCTCCCCCCCGGGCCCCCTTACCGTCAAAACGAATTTTAATGTTCGGTGGGTTCCGTTCCGTGTGCATTAAAATTTGAATATCGTGTCGAGTTCGTGCCATTGATTTTTAAATAGCTCATTATTCGCCATTGATTTTCTCATTTACCACGAAATAGTAAACGTGATAAAGAAAAAGGACAGGTTTACGATCGCGCGAGCTTATCGAGGCTCGCGCCCTCGTGTCAGGGCATATTCTCTCGCGTGTCTGGGGCATTAAATAATTGCGCGTGACAGTAAACTCACCCTCGACCCTTCCCCTCCCCCCCCTCTCTCTCTCTCTCTCTCCCCCCTCCTCTTATCTGTCTTGTTGTTCAATTACGTTTTATGCTCCTCTGCACACCTGTAGGGAAGATCGAAACCTTTCAACTGTATTGCAATATTCTCGGGATAAATGCAGAGCTTGGAAGTTGTTCTTTTCTTTTTTTTTTTTTTATTCCATTCAAATGGGCGGATATTGCACATCTGATGCACTCGAGAGCTCAAAGTATTATGGGAAATCGAAGAAACGTGTATGGAAATGTATTTTATTTCTTCGTTGGTTTATTGTCTCAGCGAGAACTTGATTAAATTCTTTTGTGGGCGAGGCCATAGTCTGCGGGCTTTCATGAGTTTTTAATGATTTTATAATTGAATCGGGAGATTAAAGAGGGAGAGGCATTGAGGCAAATAATACTGATAATAATTTTAATAATTATTGAATAATAGCGGGGGGAAGTGTAAGGAGATTAGGAGAAAATATAAATTTCGAGTAAATTTCAGTGGAATTTTTATCGAATTTTTTTGGAGCTAATTTTTCTGGAGAGAAATTTAAGAACAGGGCTTGAGATTTTTTTCTTTTTCATTCAACGGGAATTGTATTCCACAGCTGATACTGGAAATCGAAGAAGCATGTATGGAAATGTATTTTATTCGTTCGTTGGTTTATTGTCTCGGCGAGGGCTTGGGGCACGTCCGGATTTTTTTTTATTAGATTTTTTTCTTCTGGGGGGATCCTTTTCCTGGGATTTCGCGATTGCTTAAATGACTTTTTATTCAAATCGCGGGATTAATGAGACGGAAGAATTGCCGGGGAAATTTGGCGAGCGATAGGAATTTCCTTCACGAATTTTTCCACTTTTTTTTGGAGTGTAGGGAACGGTTTCTACTGTCTACGGAAAATCTGCAAACATTCTTTAAATGTTTATCTTCAGAAATATTTACGAAATAATGTACAGTTGTTTTTTGTACTAATCCTCTGCGCGTGCTTTTAGTTTTTAAGAATTTCCGAGTATTTCTATTTTTCCTATTGAAATTCTTCTCGAGAGTTGGAGTTGAGGGTCCTTGTGGGCACTAGATATTTTAATGGATAAGTTTATTCTCCCTCGGTCTTCATTAATTTTTTAACGATCTTTGTATTTAAATCGAGGGATTAAGGCGCTCGAAATTGTGTGAGTTACGAAAAAAAATGTCACTTATTTTTTTTTTTTAGTTTTTCTAACGGATGATAAATTTGAATATTATCGCGGAACTTTTTGGTGACTATCGCCACTGAACTATTGTCTCTTTGGAGGGCAGTGTATAAATAAAAAGCCCTAGGATACAGCCAACGGATTACGAAAGTTTGCGGTGACAATGGTGAGATAAGGGGAAACTAGGAAAGAATGGGAGATTTTTTGAGATGGCCACAGTGAAGGGGACTCGTTGACCTCAGGGCTTGTGTCAAGAGTCTCCCTCTCAGCAAAATAACAATCTTTGCTGGGAGTTGAGCCTGCGCTACTACTCGGTTCGTCAGCTCTTCACCTTTATGCGACACATTCTGTGATGGAAAATTTATGAATTTACTTTAGTTTTGGAGAAAGTGGGCTTACCTAAAGTCAACGTCGGGAAATCTCTCGTGCAGATGCGCGATGCCCAGATAATTGTAAATATTTGGCAATTGCTGGAACACAAAGAGAATTGTTTATGGATTAATTCGTAATTATTTGTCACATATTATTTTTCAATTTTTGGATTTTTTAATTGAGAAAAAACTGCTGAGTATTTACCTTAACATATTCTTTACGTTTAAATATTTTATTTATTATTTGAGAAAGGGTCTCCGCTTGAATATTAATATTTAAATGGGAGGATATCTAGTACATCCAGGAATTTAAATAAACTCGTTGGACACAATTAAAAAATAATAAATTCAAAATGTACCAGATGACTATTGAACGTGAAAATATTTCCGACCCTGTCATTTAATTTTATAATGCGAGCCAAAAATAGTTGGTTAAAGGGGTGGATAAATAATGAGTATTTAAGTAGAATGTTGAGGTCTCTTTAAATGGAATTATGAAAATAGAAAATGAATATTTAAATGGAATTACATTACGCAAAAACAAGAATTTTAATGGCCTCATTCTGCACAGATATTTCTCGCTCTTGGTATCTCAATTTCTCATACGCACGCACACAATTTTATTTATGTGGGTTAGCCATATATAAGGGGGTAAATATATGAGACACTCGGGGGTGGGGGGAAGAAACTTGGAATGAAACTCAGCACGAAATTCTCAACAGTGTTGTACGAGGATCTTACGTGCTCTCGTCTTTCAAATCCATCCTGAGAATCCTTGGGAGTTGTGGGTGTCGGAAAACTACGGATTCTGGATGATTATTTCAGCGATAAGGATACCCCAGCTCACGCGGGGGAGAATTTTTGGGTAAAAATTATCTAGTCCATTGGAGCAATTTATCGACTGCTGAAGAAAAATTATCGAGTGACTGCGGAAAAATTACCCAATCCCCCAGTGAAATGAGTTTTTTTTTTTTGGGAAATGGGTACGAGAGGAACTCCTGATTTTTTTTTGCAAACGAGTTTTGAGATTTAGGGAATTTTTTAGGGGATGGTATACCTTTGGAGGGAATTCACCTCGTCACTCGTGGCGTTTGTCGCTGGAACAGTCGTCAGAAGGACAATCTCTGAAATTTAAAAAATGCAGGGGATTAGGTATTTCAGTTCTTCATTAAAATTAATATAAAATTTTAATAGACCCGAGTCTCGTAAGTTTATTATCTCAATTGTCTCCTTTCTTTTTTTCTGCGAGTATTTTCTATTGATTTTGCTATCGAAAAATCGCAATCAGGCGAAATTGAATAAAGCATGGGATGGGGGGAGAAACATTTTGAAGAATTTGGAAATCGTAGAATATCCTCGAATGTCCTTAATTGGCCTCACGAACCTTTGTGAGGTGTTTCTGGATGCTCTCGACATCCAACAAATCCCCTGCACGTTCTCGATTGCTCCAACTGTGGACAATGTTTCCCTCCATTCAGTTCTGTCTTAGTGATAACTCTAGTTCTTGTCTGAATCCCAACTCCACACTCGTTGTCGCAGGAAGACCAAGCTCCCCAGTCGCTAACGGCACAATCTGAAACTGCGCAAGAAAGAGAGACTCATAAAAAAAAAATAGACAATTATTTAGTAATTAATTAGTGAGAAGTGGAAATTGCAGATTGATTGGCACCTGAAAATCAACAGAAATTCGGAAAATTCGGTGGAAGGTATCCTTGAATTTTCAGGACAATTACATTGGGCATTCAGGGAAGAAAATTCCTAGTAAACCCTCCATAGAATTTTTTCCATCATCACACGCCTGAGCCTGAGCTTTAGAATTTTTTTTTGTTGCTACCCAATACCTAGAGTATCTGGAGAAAAACAACCACAAAATTGATCGCCTTAAACAAATGTCCTTTCTCGCCTGAACCTCGCTCATTGCCACGTCTTTCTGGTCCCGCACACGTCTCAGTGCTGGTGCAGATCCCTCGATAATGCGACAGAAATTGTCTCGAGGTATGGATTTGCGTTTGGGTACCTCCACCGAGTTATTTCACTGGGAAAACGTTTAACTGACAAACCACCCCGCTGAGGATTACGTCAGGCCACGAACTACCGAGTAATTGCATTCGACTCCAACTTCCATCTTTCAGTGAATGTCATTTGCCGGCGTGTCGATAATTCGTTGGGAAAATTATGCAAAATTCGATAGCAAATATTGACATTTAAATTCGTACATTTAACAATTTCTACTCAGGATAATTATTGGATTACGCCAAATGATTTTCATAAAATTGGGAGGGGATTGTGACACGGGTACTAATGAAATTAATCGCTGAAGGATTTTTATTTTTGTTGAATTACATGAAATTAATTGGCAGTTTAATGAGGTAATGCAAATTAAATTGGTGGGAAAATAGTCAGATGTTTTTGGGTTTAAATAAAATTGCTGGGAAAATTTTTTTTCCCCCGGATGACTGAGCATTTGCAATTGCAATTTAATTCATCCGCAATACAATATCATTTCATTTAATTTCAAGCGAATTTCTAGCGATTGATGAGTGAATTCTTTAATAAACAATTTCCGCTCGAAATAGTCGAGACGATCTCAACAATGGAATTGCCATTACGGGCCAATAAAAAATAATAATTGGTAATTACAATTAAATATTACACTATTGACGAGTGAAATCTGTGGGTAAACCAATTGATTATTAAAATTACAGCAGAAAAAATTATTCAAGTGATTTTGGTATTAAAAATGTTTACGTGCGAGTGAATTGCAGCCGGCGGTTGACAATTTTTGCGCTCGAATTCCCTCAAATATTCAAATCGTCAAAAAATGGAGCAAACGAAGAGGACAAATTCGTTTTATTGCTTCTCTTTCCTCTCGAAAGTCATTAAGAGAGTACCCGGTCCATGTACAGGCCATGAAAACTTATTCCATTTGTTAAAGTTGGCCAATGGATTGTTTCTTCTTGGGGAGGATCGGCGAGGGGAGTTATTCCGCAAGTGAATCGCGAGCTTCGAGCTCTTCGTATTCAACTTGTTATTTTTCTTGTATGGAATATATACGAAGATAACTGCCTTCACCGAGAGGTGAAGTGAATGTCTCAATTCAATTATCGAATTTTCGAGGACACATAAAAGTGGTTTCTCATTTCCTCCCATTTCCGACTGATTTATTTTCAGTTTTACGCGCGACGAGTTGAAATTCCATTTAAGTTTTCCCCCGAGTCGCCCGGAATATTTGATATTTTGATGACTGAGGGGTTTACGAGTATTTAAAAAAACATTGGTTGCTATGCAAATTATTTTATCGTTGATGAGATAAAAATTGTTTAATTTCATTCAATGAATGAGCTGATTTTAATCGAGTGGCTAAATTTGTAGGCGATTTTTAATTTTTGTTTTTTTAAATTAAATAATTGAAAAAAATTGTTTTGATAATTTCGCCAGGTTCGGGGCTGTTGAAATGATGAATTTTTTTAGGCAGAAAAAATCTCCAGAGATCCCTAGAATTTGTAGAAAAAATTGTAAAAAATTTGAGATCGTGAGCATTTAATTTATTAGTAAAATAATCTGACGTGCGGTTCATCCGCTTTTCAGAAGGTCCGTAACAGAATATTTACTATTCTCCTGATTTGGGCAAACATCCCCGTCGATTCCAGCCCCAATGTCCACCCAGACAAAACTCCACAGCCCAAGTTCCCAATCCCGCAGACCAAATACTGTCGATATTCTCGAAAAATCACACTCAATCCCTCCTCAGCGCTCCCTTACCCCCGGTTTTCTTTATTTCCTTATAAATAAGGATTAGGTCCCGACGAACAGACGATCTATCTTAAGCGTTAAATGGAATTGCCGCCGCTGAGAAAAAAACCTAGTTGTGGAGAAAAAAAAAAAAAAGAGGGAAAAACACAGGCGAAAGTGTGCGAACAAGTCAGAAGGGCTGAAACCTTTTCTCCTCTGTTCTCTTTTCCCTCAGTTATCCCTTCTCAAATTGATTCACCACCGAGTGAGGATTGAACCATATCAATATAGATATATTTTCCCTTTCATTGGCTAACCCCGAGAAGATATTAACGACTGAATTTCTAGTGGAGGGACTCAATTTAAATATTTTCAACTTCTATTTTTATTTGAACTCAAAAAATAATTAAATCAATTAAAAGTGGTTGAAACAAATGATCAAATGTTACAGAATATTTCCAGGTAAAATTCAATTGAAATTATTCATTTAACAATCCATTTGTTGAGTTCAAATAATTTATTGAAATTTATTAAAGCGCTGGCGGTAAATTAAAATACGTTCAACTTTTATGTTTATTTCAATTTTAAAAAATAATTTGCAGGCGGTGTTAAAAGTTTATTTAATTTTCTACATGAGTTTTACGCGAATTTCTAATGAAAGTATTGAAATAATTCATTTGCCGCTCAATTTGCTGGTGTTAGAAAATTTATTGAGAGTAAAAAAAAAATTTATCTTCCATCAATTTTATTATATTCCCGTATTCATTTATTCCCTGCCCCCCCCCCCCTCCTCTACATGATTTATTATTCTCCATGCACACCGTTTTTGATAGTCCCCGGGATACACTGCTGAGCCTCCTCCGTGCTCTATTTCTCCGGCATTACACCGCAAAGTCCTAGGGTAAAAAATATAAAAAAAAAAATCCTCTATCCCTTTCCTCGCGTGCTAAATCCCTCTCTGCACACTCTCGCACTGCACCATAAATAAAATCCCGGGGACTCTTCCATTTTCTCGGGTGAATTTTTTTTTTCCCCCCCCGCTCTCTTCGCCATCGCGCGCTGAAAATACTTGGCGAACAATAAAATTTCGAGATCTCCGTGGGGCAGACAAGGGGGGGGGGGGGAGTTTTTGAACATAAAACGGAGAATCATTACCTGCAACATATCACTCGCTGCACATTCATCAAATTTTTATGCTCAATGTTTCAGGGAGTTTTTACGAGACACTCTCACCTCGTTCTTATTTTCATCAGACAGTTTTTAATATTTCGACGGGTGGTATGGGGAGGTTTTTCTCTGAATTTTAACGCATTTCTATTTTTTTTTTTTCCCTCCCCAGTTTTACGGGGGATTTGATTAAATTCGTAAATTTTATTTAATGAAATGGATTTAATTTCATTAATTGAAAATCGGTTTCGATTTTTTTTTCAATACTCGCGAGACGAAGGGATTTATGAGTGGAATTGGGAGTGAAGGTTAGGGATTTCTGTCACGCAAACGGGAAAATGAGTTGATAAATTATTAGCGATATTGGAGAAAGTGTGCAATCGATCTGTGCCATTATTACATTTAATACCGCCATTGGTTGGATTGCACGCACGGCATAAGTACAATGTAGTTGTAACCTTATATCTGCATTTTTAATTGAGAGACTGAGGACAGTTTGAGATCTAGAGCTAGACTTAGCCAGTCCCAATGGTAATAGTTCTACAAATTGCGGACGATCAATGGTACTCTTCAACAATTTCCCTAGTAAAATTTCTGTCAGTTCGTTTTTTTTTCCAGTGTAAGCAGGCCGAAGCGATTACTAAGTACACTGAGACAAATAAATAGGTTTGCCGGGCAAATTGACTTGGCAACAGGAATTTATTTTCTGTTTGATTCTCGATCAAGGAAGACTGTCTATTTTTTACGAGAAAAAAATTGAATTTTTATAATCAAATATCCTTCTGGTGAGGATTTTCTCGTTTATTAAACAGGAATTCTAGGCGAATTTACTGTGGGAATTCCAGGCATTTGTTGGTCCGAAACAAATGGGTTTGGCAAAATTATATATTATTTAAATAATTAGGCATTAGTCATTATATTTCTCAGCGCAAAACAGATAAAAAGTTACGCTCTTTTCATTCGATAAAAATTTTAACCTACGGAAAGAGAATTTTTACGTAAAAATTACACTCGTAATTTATCCCGGCGACATTGCAATTTTTCTTGTGTTCAAATTGCAATAATGCAATTTTTTAAAAAACCCTGCGAATAAGCGAAGAAAAAACTGGAGTTTATCAATAGAATATTCATGTCGAGGAATTAAAATCGAAGAAAAAAAAAATTTCTTACCACTGCAAGTGTCCCGAAAATCATCACAGCAGTCATTGAGCTTGAGGCAAGCATGATCGCAGTAGCAGGGCTTATCCCTGGGGCTCTCGATAATTGCATTGGGCGATGCTTTTTGAATAACACAACCAGAGTCCCGTCCCTGACAGCAGAGTTTCGCTGCTCTGCAACTACCACCAGCGGTCCTATCCACCAGGCACAAAATACCCACGACAAAGTACTCAAAAATTGCATGCTTCATATTTACTTCTCTTTTTTTTTTTTTTCCTCTCTCTCAGTCTCTGGTGAGCCACTAATTTACCGCTCCAACGTTTCTTTACGTTTATTTATCGGGGATTAATTAGTAATGCACCCGGGGAATTGCTCTCACATTTCCATTGCTATTTGTTTTTTTTAAACACATGTCGAGCCAGTAATTGGTCAGCTGACTGACTGTCACCTATCGATTCATCAGAGTCTATCACTCAACTTACAACGTCACACCTTAATTAGGGGATAAATACTTGGACCCATGTCACGTCACTCCGGGGTTCAGACGAA
Source organism: Psyttalia concolor (assembly GCA_030522845.1). Classification (NCBI taxonomy): domain Eukaryota; kingdom Metazoa; phylum Arthropoda; class Insecta; order Hymenoptera; family Braconidae; genus Psyttalia; species Psyttalia concolor. The sequence goes on from JAPYZM010001276.1 coordinate 36,063, forward strand.
ATTAATTAACGACACTGAGTTCTCTCTAATAATTAATTATGCCAATAAAAAATTTTCTACAACAACAATCCGTCATTGACAATTTATAGTTTAGTTACTCGGGTCAAGGTCAATTTATTAAACTCGTACACAAAATTATTATCAAACGATTAAATTTTATTTTTTAGTTAACTTGGCTTGCCGCTCAATTTTTACTCGCATCAATCGATCACTCGAAATTATTGGGAATATTTGACAGGAATTTTCGATTGAATAGATTGAATGGGGGATTTTTTTTTCTCTGCTATTTTTTTGGGGAATAATTTGATTTTTAGAGTTTTGAAAAAGCGTTTGAGTGGGTTCAGGGGGTCTCTGTGACCCCTTGCGCTGTCGTGCTCCGACTAACCGTCGAGTGTGCGAGAACTGGTGTCCCTCGACAGTCCGCAATCCCCGGCGCATGCTCTGCATCAATTGCAATTGAAAGTTGTTGGTAGTCGAAAATTATTATTCTTTGGTTTTGGGAAAATGAGGGGAATATTTTGATTTTAATTGGTATCGAGAGGGATTTTTTTTTTCATCATTCATCGAATGAATAAAATGTTCAGATGTTTAATCTCGAGATCCATGAAATGGGTGAATACACTTGATTGATTTCAGATAATGTTTAATTTGGCCGGCGGGGCGAGGGGGGGGGGGGCGGGAGGGGGCCCATCGAAATTCGATGAATTATTTCTTTCAGTTTTTAGGGAGGATTCGGATAATGGGAATTGAATGTTCAGTTTATCGGAGATGCGAGGGAGACTCTCATCTCATGTCTACTTCCCGCACTTTAAGCTTTTACGTAATTAATTTTTTTGTTATTTTATTGGTCTCCTCTCAGTGACAGCGCTTTTACGAGCGAACTGAACGAATGGAGAAAGAATATTTTGACAGTAAATTTTTTGGGCGAAAAGTTTGAATAATTTTTTTTTCGTTCGACCACGAATTCAATTTTTAATTGCACATGCAATTGTACTACTTAAAATCGTCGATGACAATGATAAAATGATGAATAATTATTTACTCTCAATTCATTGAACGGGATCGAAAATTTATTGAGAGAAAACGAATAATTTTCCGTTTCCCCTTTAAATAACTGTGCCCATAAAATTAATTACGCGAATGGGGGAGTCATTGTTGAATTGAGTCAAATTTTGCAAAAATTAATTTTGTTGAATAACCAAAAATAAAGCGAAAGCATTCGGGGCTCTCGCAGTGAATAATTTCAATTATCTCTGACTCCATTTGATAACGAAAATTGACAATCCATTTATGGACTTGCAAATTTAATCTGCACTTGAATTTCTCCGCGAGTTCTTTATCACCAAAAACTCTCAACTCTCAAATAGAATTTCATATTCAATGATTGTCGAATGGGTAGAAAAAAAATTGTTTACATTTACTTTACATTCTCGATTGGCACTTGGCGAAATTCGGACGTTATTGGGGGGTAAAATATTTCATTCATCGGAATGGAATTCACCGATGTCTCCAGAGTGTTTGGCGCATGTGTAGGTAGTTGTTGGACGTGCGAGCGAGTGAGCGAGGTGAGCGAGAGAGATCGAGGATGGCGTTATCGCACTCGAATGTTAGTTACGGGGCTCGCCGTGAGGTAACGCACGGTAGCTTTTCTCGTCCTCTTGCGTTGAGTTCAGAGAGAGTTGTTAAATTGACGCTCAGCGGCGAGCAAAGCATACTTACCTGGCGCAGAGGCTACCGTGATCATGAAGGCGGTTCCTCCAGGGCGAGGCTCTTCCATTGCACACCGGTCGAGCTGACCCTTCGGTCGAGCTGACCCTTGCGAATATCCCTAATGTGGATATCTCGGGCGTATAATTTTTGATAGTCGGGACTGCGTTCGCGCTATCCCGGATAAACTAGTTCAAACATAAAACTCCCTTACAGGTTCTGAAGAGCAAACTTTAATTTTAACTAAGAATTTAAAATTCCTATCAGGATTTTCAATTCATTTTAATTTTGCTCAAATTAATTCTCAGGAAGGAATTCTAGGATTTTTTTTTCCTACATTCAATTCCATTTCATTGAGAGAATTGTGGAGATGTAGATTTTGGTAATGCTGAATCGCTATAATAATAATTTTTAATCTAACAAAAGGGAATAGACGATTTCCTGGAAGGTTCATAAAATCCTTGAGGAATTGCCATTCACGATGTATGAGGGCGTTTCTCTTGAATAATTTATCGCATTTAATTTTTCGCTCGAGCAAGTGAAGTAGATTTTCGCCAGAAATCAATTCCAGGCAAAATTGAACAAAGAAATTTTTTTTCAAGCGATTTTAACATTTTTTTTTATAGAAATAAGGTGCCTGATAAAATATAATGGAGTAGAACTCATTATTTATTAATTTTTTTTTCTCGAAATTAAGGGGGGGTTTGCAATTCCACTGATTAAAAATCAATGTGTAATTTGTCTTACCTCAAATGACGAGGAAAATCACTTAAAGCATCTGGCAAGCCCTGACGAAGGGAAGATTAATAATCCAAAGTTTCTCAGCAGTGGATTTACGATGATACTGGAGAAATTAATCAATGTGTCGCTAATAGTCCTCCTACTCCTATCCTCCTACCATTAGAAAAGCGAGATTATTATTCTACCGTGAGATTTTATCGCCAAAGCGTTCATTTTCAAGTGGAATTGCATATTACAGGAGACTTGGGAATTGAGTGGATTTAAATGGTTTACAGATCCTGTCAGATTTGAATTCTTTGAAATATTCAAGTTTAGCTTTGGGCTTGCAGAACAGATTACTGAATATTACTTTATTCCGTGATTTACGGTTGAGTTTAAGTCTTGAGTGAGTGAATTATGTAATCACTTTTTTTTTAAATATTAAAGACTAGATGGTAGATATTTTTTTTTGTATTAAATGCCTATCATTTTTGGACATTTTTTCTCTCTTAATAGCCATCAATAGCTAATTAATTAATTACTCCACGACTCCTTGTAATTTAATGAGTCTGCAAATGAGTATTAAAATTTGCAATAGAATTCACTCTCGACACTACAACATTAATTAATTTATTCGCGTTCAGAATTTTTTAAAAATCCACAAATTTTGAAATTCACTAAAAAAAGACTGACTATTACCGATTGTATTAATCAATATTAATTCTCTATTAATATTTCCATATAATTAATTCTTTCAATTGACCCAAATATTTTACTATCCCCTCCACTTACTGATATTCGCAAAAATTGAGACAAAAAAATTACAAGGACGGGGAATGAAGAGATTGGGCGAGTCGGTAAACGATAATGCAACTTGTCTTAATTTTTTGACTTGCCACAAAGCACGCAAAAAGATGAATAAATTCATTAGACATTGTGCATTCATTAGACCGAAAATGGGCATTAACATACAACAATAAGTTCACGTTTACGAACCGGGGAGTAATAACAATCCTCCCAGGACATACAAGTGCAACACCCCGTGTTGCACACGCTTGAACGTGGTGTATGACGTGGACACGGCACTTAGGAACAGTCGGCGAATGCTAGACCAATCCGCAGTCCAATTAGCAACGTTCTGAAACTCACCAAGGGCTGGGAACTATTTTACGTAGTTATGGGGTGGATTATGTAACTGAAGGGCACTTCACACGTCAGAGTTGGCGACTATTAACGCTATGTTTGCGTTATGTTGTGTGGAGATCAGGGGTCATTAAAGTTTATTCATTAATGTATAGGGTTTTTCATTAAAATTTGTGTTACACTCGCGGTAGAATTAAATTAATTTATAAATTTGTGTGAGTATGAAAATGGGTAGTTGAATTATAAAATTGGTCAAAATATTTTTAAAATTTTATCCTTCGTACGAGGAGAATTCCTCGAGAATTTTGGAAATTAATTTGAGGGAGTTTATCGGAAAGTTATTTCACTAAATGTTGAGACATTTTTCCACCACTCGCTCTATTAAGAATTTTTCTATTTTCGTGGAAATGTGAAAAATAAAAATTTTAATGCGCTTTAGGGAAAATAAATTCTTCCGGTGTTTTATGGTGAATTTTATGTCGTGTAGGAAAGGATGTGAGGTGTATAAAGTTTGTTTTATGTCTCGGGGCATTTCATTCGCGACATCGGAGATCGAGTGGTTTCGGGGAGTAGACGCTGAGGGTCGCCACCTGGCACTGTTTCTCTCGCAAGTCCAGAGTTGGCTGAGCCAGGATAAATTGGGGTTAGAGGGGGAGCAAAGCATACTTACCTGGCGCAGAGGCTACCGTGATCATGAAGGCGGTTCCTCCAGGGCGAGGCTCTTCCATTGCACACCGGTCGAGCTGACCCTTACCCTTGCGAATATCCCTAATGTGGATATCTCGGGCGTATAATTTTTGGTAGTCGGGACTGCGTTCGCGCTATCCCGGATAAACTATTTTAAACATAATATTTTTTTCCAGCTTCCAAGTTTGTTTTATAACTCATTATTTTGCTTATCGCATCTGGCCTTCCATCGCCCGAAGAGAAGTAATTACAAAATAAAATTACAGCAATAGTTGCTCTGGAGATTATTTGGTAATTGACCCCAACAATTGTCGCTCAAAATAAATAACTATGAAAGATTATTTTGTGGAGTCAAAAAAAACTGATGAAGCAAGTCAAGATGACCAGTTCTGACTACTAAAAATAATTCGTCGAATATTTCCCTCTATCTCAAAAATTGATTAAACCATTCTCAAGAAATAATTATTTATTATTCCGTTGACATTCGATAGTTTTGGCGGTCTCCTGATATTAACAATTATAATTTTTTGAAAATTGACTTGAATGAAAGACTTTAACCCCAGGAAATTCGAAATCTGACGAAAATTCTTCGCAAATGAATTTCTCCAAGAATTAATTGTACGTAAAAAATCGATTATCAAAATGGGAAACCACTTGAACTATTTGTTTACCAAGAAGACAAACCTGATGTTGTCAGGGAAATCATAGTTGATTAAAAAATATCGAAGCATTGAAAGTGATCAGGCATTTCTTAGTCTGAATTCCGAAGGGTTGAATGCGTCCGTTCTAGTCCGGAAACAATAGTCCAAACGTAATCTTCATTCTCCGGCCTATCAGCTGTATCTCGCTCACTCAGCCAGCAATTCCTGCTGTAATACATCATGTAACTTTCCCAGGCATGTGAAAATCAATGGACATCAGTGCTGGAATTCAGGTGAAAATATTTCACCCAAACTGCGGAATGGCAAACAGTGCAAACGGGGACGCGTCCATATCGCATTGATTTTTTCGGTAAATATGATCGGTCATAAAATATTTACGCCACTATTTATAGGAATAATTCGGTTTGCTCTGAACGTGTTAAAAATGCAATAGTAATTTTACTATTACTATTATTCGTCTTTGAGGAATTCATTTGAGTTTTACGGTCGTTCTTTTTTATTTCTCCACGAGAAACGAATGTTTAAAAAAATTGCACAATTGAATCTGAATTTTTTTACACAATTTTGTCCAATCATTCGTGCGTTTGAAAATTGATTAGTCAGTAAATATTGCGGATTAATCTCCCGAGGATTGACGAAAAATACTGTCTCAATTGTCCGGAGCTTGGAACAATATTTTCGTCATTTTCTCATTACCTCGGGACACAACTACTGTTCGATGAATATACAGAATGAATAAACTCCGAACAATTAATTGTTACTTCGGCCATGTTTGTATGGAGTGAGAACTCGTTTAGCAATTTTACGGGACATATTTGCAAACCTTTTAATTCAAAATTCTTCACAATTGTCGGGTAAATACACAATATGTTTTAATGAAATTGTCGTTCAATGAATTCCACACTCGATATCGATTTCTGAATATATTCGAAGCCCTCTCCGAGGTCGCAGGAGAGCAGTTTAAAATAATGGGATATTAATTAAATTATTAATTTATCCGTGGCAGACTATTAATTTTCGAACAACAATTGAGTAGTTATGTTAAATGAATTATAAATTAATTTGATCCAGCAATTCTCGCGAATCCCGTTGTTTATTCTCACCCTTTGAAATTAATAAATCACTGGAAAAATATAACAGAATGAAAATCCGGACGAAAGATGGGAAGAGAATGGCCAGGAGAAATTGGAATGAAATAAGAGAAAATAGCTTCCGCTATTTCTTCCATTTCTCTCTCTCTCTCTCTCTCCATAAGATTCCTTATAACCGTTTGTGCTCTTCTGTAAAAAATGAAGGAGAAAATAAGAAAAGGTTAGAGTAAAAAGTAAGGAAGAACCCTCAGGATTCTAGCACACGAGGGATATAAACCCCCTCCCCCGCCTCCTCCAGCCGACTTCACCTCACTTCGCCGGTGGAATCGTCCTCGAATTCACAATGCATTATTCATCCTGGAGGCAACCATCGAAGCGAGAACGCCTGTCGTTTTTCAAATCTCAATTTTTTTTTTCCTCACGCGTTTCGTCTAACTCGCTAACCCTTTAACAGTTGTCATCGAGAATGAGAATTTATGATTTTTTTGGGGGAGAACAAATTGAGATATTTCGGGGGCTACATGGGGAGGGAAATATTCAATTAAAATTAGCCGTCAAGTAAATAGCAATACTTTTAAACAATTTTTATTTTTAAATAATTTTTATCTTCTGAAGTATAATGAGCCCGGAAAATTCGGTTAGCTTTAACAATTTCTAATAAAATCAGATAAATTTTTCTTACTCATTCGCCGACGAAATTGAAAATTTATAGAACGTAACGGACTTACTCTTTTAACTCCCCCAGAAATTGATTGAAAATAATTAACACCTATTGAAAAGAGTAGAGCAAATACGATTGAATTATTGAACGAGAATATAAAATTACT
>JAPYZM010001278.1:0-25976 GCA_030522845.1 Psyttalia concolor
CTTTTCGCCCTTTTCTCGCGATGTTTTGTTTTTTTTTTTCCCTCATTGTTGTTTTTATTTTACGAATGTTTTATTTTTTCGTTGCCCCTCCGTTTTTCGTCCACCTCCACCTCTTCCCGGAACTTTCGCGTCGACGGAGATTACAACTCTGTGGCTCGGACGATTTCATTGTTTCTACTGATGTTCCCAGTGTTTCGTCAAAAGAGGAAGTCGTTGAAGTATGTTTTTCTTTTCTTCTATATATTTTTTTTACATTCTCTTTGAGTCTTTTATAGTGGGGTTTTTCCCCCTTTTCGCACTCGTATTTTTACGAGCCATTTAATTCGTGAATAGGGTTTTCTCCGGTATTGTCTTGGGTAAATTGTTTTTGGATGAATATTATGTATCGAGAATTTTGAAAATGACTTCTAAAAGATTATTACAATGGCTTATTATTGTAGCCCCCGAATTCGGTGAAATTCATTTTTTGAATTTGAAATTAATGGAAAATTCTGCGCAATTTATGTCTGAAAATTTATGGTGAAAAATCAATAAATTGTCAGCTTTTACATCAGAAATTAGGGACACCTGCATTGAATCCGTCGCCCCTTTTCTGAAAATCAACGCTCTCTAAACTCCTATCTCACTGTCTATAAAGTTCACTTTTGTTGCATTACGGAAATTCTCACCCTCCCCATTACGCGAAAAATCCATCATCTGACCTCTGAAATCGAATTGACATCCCCCTCCCCAAAGTATCAATTCACCACTCCCTGAAATTCCAATCTTTTTCTAACAGTCTATCCAAAAAGAGAGTCTGGAATCAGCGATTGGCCGTCTGATTTTACGCGCAAAATTCAAACCGACTGAACCGGAAAATGATCACAGCACAGTTTCCATAAATTCCCCAAGCCAAATTACACTCTATATTCTTCCCTTCCCCTTGTTATTATTATTTTTCTCTAGTGGGAGTCTTTTTCCGAGCCATTTGAACGAGGACCAAAGTTTCGCTGCACCCAGTGTGGCTGATTGCAGCTGACGAGAAGTGAGATATAATGCAAAATGGTGGATGGCGGTGTGGGGTTGTGTGGGAAGTTAATGGAGAGGTAGATAGTGCAAGTGGCAAGAGAAGGATGGAAAGTGGGCAAAGACCTACAGTGTCAGTTAAGAGGGAAGCGATCGAGTCAGCGAGATCTCTCAGTGCCAGAGAAGAGTAGGGGGAGACCTGTCGCACATGTCGATAAGGCGTAACGGGTTCGAATATTCCGGTTGGAGGGTTTCTGGCTGTGGTTTCTCTCTCTCTATCTCAATGTGACCCCCGATGCTTGCCGATGGTATAGGCCACCCCTTAATCTGGCGTTGAGAACACCCATTAGGCGAGTCATGGTACTTAGCGTCGATAACAGTGCGACGATATCTTCTACCAGTTACACGTTAATATCGTAATTAAATGGGAGCATTTTGTGTCATTTATTCGGGTCAGGCGGCGATCGATGAGAGGGTGCATGGGAGATTTAGGTTGATTGTCATGCGTGTTATTTCAAATCGTCGAATAATTTGAGGAAATATTGGGAGTATGAACGAGAAGCCGGCATTTTATGTATGAAGGAGCTGGAAATCGATTGAATTCTGGCGAGAGATAATTTTATCAGTTACACCTGTTACAGAGGGCTTTAACGGGACTATTTTGCGCGCGATAAGTTGTTATTAGCAGACTATGGTCTGCTAAAGTGCAACGTGAAGCCAGCAGCGCGAGAGTCGGTATGTCAGGGGCGGGGTTCACCGTCCGCCGAGCCAGTTCTTACTAACCAAAGCTTTTTGCGGCTTCAATTTCTCCACATTCTCGTCAATGTTGCTACATTCTGTTTTATTACGACAACGTTCATGTTTTTTTCCCTCTGTTATTGTATTGCCCTCTTTGGGTTGTTATGCATAGCTCTCCACTGAAATAATTTCCTAATGCAACTGGTGAAATTTTTTAGTCGTGTTTTATTTCCTTTTTTTCGGCTTTTATTTGCCCACCATGGGAGCGTCATTGCTGATTGGTTCCAATCTCTGTTTCATATTTTTCGTTTATATATTGGTTGTTTCTAATTTGATAACATACACTAATAACCTCTGGTGGATACGCATCGAATTTTCTGTTCATTCCTCCCCGATTTTATTAAATTTCCCATATATTCCTATTTAAATTTTTGCTATAAAAAGAATAGGAATGTGAAATGAAAAATAGCTGAAAAATTCAGATTATTATTTTTACATGCCAGGCCATTCTATGCTTTTTGGCATCGTTAAATATAAATGAATTCTGTAATTTAAAAATTGAATATTTTTGTTGCCATTTTTTTTTATTTTCCAAATTTGCTAATTCTTAAAAAAACAAACAGATGGTTCGCTGAATTGAAATTAAAAAATTATTGCAATTATGAATTTTACATAGACAGTCTGACTAAACCGGCAGTTTTCTCCTGCATAACTTGATGCTTCTCTTGAAATGTAAATCTCCATTCTTCCATTCTTCATTATTACAAATAGCCCTCATAATCAGATTAAAATCGGTTATTTCCGTGTACTTTGAGCTTTCACCGAGTGCTTATAAATTATCCCTAATGCGAGAACAGTGAATATAGGAATGCCTCACGGGAGTGTTGTCTACGCCGAAATATTCTCCTGGTGTGCTCTCTCAGCACTTCGAGCTGCTAATGAATTTTTAAGTTTTTAACTCGGCGCTCCCTCGATTCCCTTTCCAAATAGCCATTTCACTCTGTGTCCTTCTATCCTTGTCATGCACTTTTAGTAATGCGCGAGCGCCAGCTTCCGTCGCCGGAAGCGTTGCACTTTATTGAAAATTACTTTTCGTCGTGCGCTCTAGCATTTCTATATTCACTCCACTAGCAGATGGATAATTAATTTCTCGAGTATCACGTTTTACGTTAATTATCATCAACTGTAATATTTTTTTCAATTTTTTTGTGCATTAAAAAGTCTATTTGGCCCTGTCATCCTCAATTGTAACCCCAGATTGGTAATCTTGTGGGACGACGGCCACAGAGCATCGATTTTCTTTAATTGCCGTTGACTGGACTGTTCAGCTCGTGTAATTGGCAGCCCGAGGCGAGGCCGCCGGCTGCCAACTTTACACGCGTAAAAGCGCGTCGCATTTGCAGCAAAATACACTACTTGTAGCCATCATTCAATGAATGCAGAATATTGGCGTTTCCGAATGAAAGCTTTTCAAATTTTCGATTTTCTAATTCCTCAATTTAGTTTGAAAATAGTTTCGAACGTCATAAAATGTCGAGATATGATGCGTTGAAAAATCTGGTCGAAAATTCTAGCCGACCGGCTTCTATGCGCAATATTTTGAAACTCATTGAATCGAAAGAGCATTTTTTTTATATTAAAATATCCCTGGCAGCAATATACATGTATGAAACAATATATATGTAAGCAGCAATTATTATAAAATGGTACATGATATTGGGGGAACGTGGGTTGGGCTCGTGGGAGGCTGACAGTGCGAGCCGACGGCAAACGAAATAATCCCACGAGTCTAAAAACACTATTCCCGCGAGTATCGACCACTATTTTTTGACACAATATGTGCGCTGTGAGGGTTTGCGAAAGCGAAACGTGAGTAACATAGCCCTCCACACACAGTGTGTCAAAATAACACTTTTTGTTACTCAGTCCGTGAAGCAACGCTTTATAACTCTGCCGACGGACTGAATAACAAAAAATATCGTTTGTCAAAAAGAACTTGCCTACCTCATATTCGCCAGCAAAGTTCTTCACGGCCTTGTCTCAAAATGTACTATTCCCTACGATTATCGAACACTACTTTTCGACATGATTTGTCTGCCTAGTCTTCGGCTCGGACTGGAACTCCACGAGTCTGAAAACACTTTGCCTGCGATTATGGAACCCTATTTTTCGACGCAATGTAGGTAGACTGACATTTTACGCACGCTTGTCCCGCATAATCTCATTTTACACATACTGTATCGAAAAAAATTATTCTCATACGACTGTTGTCCAATGATGGTATGATTGAATGGTTAAAAAATCTACGACTTATGGAATTGGTAGAAGTAAAAAACCTCAGAAGACAAATAACGAAACAGATATAAAGCAAGGAGCTGTACTGCTTTTTTTTATATGCCGTTTTAATTTTATTTATGTATTTCGTCTACTCTGAAATTGGTCTGTCTTGGAGACTCGTTTTTACAGTGGCCGTTCGATATTTTTAACATTATGGAAATTGTATGCAGACATGTCCATTGAATGCATATCGAAGAACATCGCTGCGCAATGAATTTCATTGAACACAATGCTTGAAATTCCTCAGGACATAACAGAGTAATGGAATTCAAATAAAACAACTAGCGCATAATTTCCATGTGGATGGAAATGAAAATACCGGAATAATCTGGCGATATGTAGATGAGAATTCTTTTGAACTGAATAGGGAGACAGTGGATGGCTTGAGGTGGGTTGAGGCTGCCAGACAGATGTGGGACAAAAATCTACCGAGGATAGCCTATGGTTAGAAACAGCTATTCTCATCTTTCTCACTCGTTCGGTATATCCAGTCGACATTTATTTTCCCCGGTCTGCCATAAATTCACTCTGGGCTCTCTCTACGTGAAACTTCTCAAACTTAGATTAGCGATTCAATTTGGGTCGTTAGTAAATCATCTTTTGAATTGTTTTTTAATCGAAAAATTTGTAGACGAGAAGTGGATAAATTAAAGTGCAGTAGTTCAATGACTTTCAATTTTGTTTGCTCCAATAAATCTGGGGATAAATATTCATTATTTTCTTGAAAGGAGGGAGAATATGTCGGAAGTTTGTGAGAAGTTTGGCATGATGTAAGAGGTTAATCATAATTTTTTATCCTCACTTTTGGGTCCAGAGGAGGGGTATTTGCTTTTGCTAAGAGATAAGGGAGAGGGGCGCAAAACAGACTGTCTTCAGTTGGCAATAATTTGACAGTGACACCGTAGAATTGAACGCCACATCCTCAAATACTGCTACCAAAAATTAATCGATATCTCGCTTATTTTCAAGTTATTTTAACAAATTCAAAGATCATATCTGATTCATCTAAATCCCCCGATTTAATGGGGAGATATTAACGATCAATACAGTTTGTCATGTCCCCCTTACCCTCAATATAATTTTAATCATCTCCTGGTAAACATAAATCGAAAAAATAGTATTAAAAATATATTGTTATTCATGATAAAATTGAAAACGCTTTTAGGAAATTAACTGGGGGAAATTTAAATTCCCCACTGATAAAAAAAAAATGAGTGTTTTCGAAGGCTCGGCGGTAGTCCCTCAATGTTCTCTTCAAATTATTCCTTGTTTAAAATTATTATCATTAGCGTTAATAATAATTATGTCATTATGATCGGAAGCAGCGTTCGCGTCAAAAAGATGTAGCCTTCATCTTTATCACTGATAACCCATCCCCTGAGAAAACTTTCCCTAACACGAATAAAAATATGTAAATCGTGGCGCCAAGTGGATGAACAAATTATCGGATGAACCCAGACATCTGATGGACTCGGTAGAACATCACACAAACCCCGAACGATTCTACATTCATAATCATATTTTCTCCACGATCGAACCAACTGTAACTTCTCCATCGATGAAACAAGCGATGACATTGCGAATGCAAAGTAGATCGATCAAGACGAGAGGAGAGAAGAAAAAGAAACGTAGATTAAAGAGGATCCCGGGGAGCTCAGCACTTCCCATTTCCGTCCTCACATAGAGAGTGCTTCAAAAGTTGAAATTTTCACTGGAAGCGGAGAACTAATAATAGAATTCCAAAGTCCACAGACGAGTTTGTCTCTTACGGCTTAGAGAAAATTTTCTGATCAGCTGAATTCTTTTGCATACGAGAATCTCGTGATCGGTGATGGCAATCTAGCGCAAAATGTGCATTTATTCAATTGAATTTGATAAATCAAATTTTGGAAGAATAATTTCTGGTGAGTATGGTCTCATAATATGGCATAAAATATATTTTGCGCAACTCAAAGTAGGAATTACCACCGCAATATTGTAATTTTTTATTGATAAATATTTCCTCAACGACTTGTCACGATAGCCAACGAAGTCAAGGTCAACAAATTTTTCAGTGACCAAATGGGGTGGATTTGACGCGTGACCTTGAGGTAACAATAGAGGGGCAAAACCCGATCGGACTGATATCACTTGAGCCTTTGAAAACACTTTTTTTATGACGACATAGGCGGATCCAATCCGTAGATTTTAAGAAGCATGAGAAAAATTAATGAAACTCTTACTCAATAGATGTGCAGGTTTATCGGCGACAGAATGGGTGGAGTCAAGGACCCTTGGAGTTATGGTAGACAATAAAGGACATAGCATATGCATATGGATATCAAGATATGCAAATAAATTCAGCGAAATTGTTATTGAAAAATTGTAAAAGTTTCCGGGCGACACAATCGGCGGGTTAACGCGGGCAAGCCGCGCACTCCGAGAGCAACAAATCTCACAGCGAACTGCAATGTTCCGATCGATTTCTCACATTTTACCCCTGTCTTGTATTTCTCTCTCTCTCTCTCTCACGACATATATTACAGATAATCCGCGTCGGTTCACATATTCTCAACGACATTAACCATTCACGACCAGCGCCAAGGCCTCAAAAAATATGCGCAACGGTCTCTTCCAAGTTTGCGAGTGCTCGATACATAAACAACAAAGTAGAGGGAAAATAAATGTATTAATGTATAAATCCCAGCGGTGTTGCGCCCTCAGTCGCCCTGCGGGAATGCAGAATAAGCTGAGTTGAGGGGAAAAAGAAATACAACGTTGAAATTCGGATAGAATACTTTTCTCCAGGGTATCAATCTCATTCCGAAAACATTGACTATTCCATTTGCATCGAATGATATTGATGTATCTGAGGTTCACAGGTTGTGTTATTTTTCAAATAAAATCCATTAATTCAATCAAAATCGAGATGTCGAGATATCGAATGTAACAAAGTCAATGATTTACCGCCTGTCACACATCTTCTCTCCGAAACAAAAGTGAAAAAGAAAAAAAGAATCAGACGGAGATATATAACAGCCGTGTTAATAGCGACACTGAAGCCCAGGCTTCCACAAATACAGAGTAACAAAGGGAGCCACATTGAAACGATGATTTACAATCCACAGGGAGCGGTAACGCTTTTCTCCGTAATTAATAAAATGATTAAATGAAGCAACCTTTGTCGACCATTAATTACGTGGTGAGGCAGAAGAAGAATCGTGGAGGTATGTAATCGGGGCGAACGGTGGAGTTGACTTTTTCATTATTGGCGAGGAAAGTATGGGTCAGGAGAGAAGATGCAAAATAATTCGAAATTACTTCATTCAATTGACTCGACTGAATTCAAATCTTCTCAGTTATATTTACTGATAAAACCATTTTGAAATTTAGTTTCTTCCTGGAAATAGTTCAATTCATCACTAAAAAAAATTAAATTCAATTGAAACAATCGGAAGATTTAAATTGACATTATTTAATTCTAAAAATAAAACTTTCACAAGCGTTAAATTGACATTTCCAAAATCTCAAATTGAGATTTACATTATTTCCCACCGAATCATAGGCACAGAATGCCAATTGAAATTTAGGTCAGTTATCCCGCCTACCAATAAAAGCCTGTACCTTTCTCCTGTTTATAGTCGATGGTAAAAAATAGAGTTGTTATTTCACGAGACGACAAAGGATTCAACAAAATTCAATTTGACTCGTCAGATAATTGTATTCCATGCCATTACCCAAGCACAAATACATTCGATTTGAATGCACGAAAAAAAAAAATAATAGACAAAAATAACAAACTGTAAAATGACAAAATGGAATAACTGAAAACATGCATGTACAGTAAACAGTAACACGCGATTGTACTCGATACGACAATACCAGTTGGATATAAATTCACTCGCATGTCGTGTTAGAAGAGAAACTGCTGGACAAGGGTTGAGCGGGTGGAGAAGGGGGCGTCGGGACAAAAAACGAGAGAATGAATATGGAAGGCTCCAGTGTATGGCCGATACAACGGGGTCAAAGTTGCACTCCAGTGGCGTTTTTCAATGTGAAAACCAAGTCCTACAACGGTTCTTGGATATATCTCACGGGGACTGACTAAGAGTGGCGCCGTAAAATATTCAGAAGTATTCCATGCCATCCCTCTCCCCTTACTTTTCACTACTTCTCATAGCTTATTGCATCTACATACGTCCCTGTCGTCTTATTCGACCTCGCCCTCTCATTTTTTGTTTTCATCCTGCTTTTGGGATTTACCAGACTTATGCCATTTCAATATTTCAGAAGAACGAGTGTGTGACCTCTTTCGAATCTATTGCCGAATTGTAAAGCGAGGGCATCGGTTTCTACTTTAGCTGGAGCGAGAAAAAATTTCGCGTAAATATTCAATTTGTGAGGAGAATGAAGGGTATGTTTTATTCAGACTCATCATGTATCATTTCGGCCTGAAATATTCATTAATTTTATGAATGCAAATGATGAATTATACCAATAATGAATGCCCTAATTATTTAAATATTTACACTCGATGAAAAAATTACAAATGAAATTCATGTTGTCGAAGTAAATTTAATTCATTAACATGATTATACTAAAAGGATTATTATATTGAACATAACGAATTGAAAAAATTTTTTTGTTCGTTCTACAAACGAAATACGAGGATAATTTTTCTAGAAATATACCAGAAATGTTTAACCCTGAGAAAGTAGTCGAATAAACAAGAATTTCATACTTTCTATGAAAACCACAGTGTCATTCAATAAAGTACCCCATGTTATCCCAAACCACTTCAGAAGGACAAATATCTCAATGCATCCCTACCCAAATGTGATTTTCAGGATTTTCAACGTTGACTCGAAGAAAGATCCCATCTCCCTCATTCTCATCGAATGAAAGGACAACGAGATACAAGAATCGAATCCCCCTATAAAAACCACCCATAAACTAACCTCAACCGTCTATTCTCGACTCTCCTGTAAACTGAGATTGAATTTGACCGGTATGCGTCTCGGGATCAGCCTCGACTACTCGATTCAGGAGAGAAAAAGATGGGTGAGAAAAATCCATCTCGGAAGCTCGAACACCACCTAGTATCACCCCCTCCTCACCCGGCGCGCCCGGACAGTCGTGCAAATCCCAGGGATTTCATCCACGGAATCGCTCGTTGGGAAAGAAAAGTGAGAAAAAGAGAGAAACGATCGTTGAAGAATAAACGAGTACCAAATCTGGATTATACACTTTTTCCATTTGTCACCGATGATTTTCCCAAAAATAACTGACTAAAATGTCCAATAGAGGCGTAATATTACCGGTCAAAACCGCAATGTATAAAAAAAGATGAAATTAAATAATGCGAAAATGGAATGGTGGAAAATGGGGGGGAAAAAATGAAACGATCCTTGCAGCAAGCGTCGGCTGGTGTGGACAGGTTTGGAAAATCGATTGTCAGTTAAACCGTGAGATAGAGAGAGACAGTTGATTCGTTGTCGAGGTATGGTCAGCCACGAGGACACCCACGGGTATCGAATGCTCGTTAAAAATGCAATTGGAACGACACGGTGCCTTTTCCCCAACACAGTAAACCTCTCGATGTATGCGTTTATTTTTCAATGGTGTGTTGGTTAGTCGTTGAAAGGGGTATAAAAACCTCAGGGCTGAATATATCGTGTCATTTTATTTTTCACATATGCGCTGTGTGGCGCTTTTCACTTCATGTATTGGGTTACAGAATCCCAAGTCATGGGGGTTGGATAGACGTCCTCCTTTGTATTCTGGATCGTTGCCGAGGCACCCGAGGTGAAAGCCAGAGGTGGGAAGGGAAAGACCAAAACGTCAACGAGAGCGAGAAGGAAACAAACAAGTGCAAACATACACAAGTCTGTGTTCGTATATTTGTGTTTAGTGTGTGCAAACGGTTTTCCGTTTCCGGTTTGCATTTTATGTCTGGACCTCTTCATTGTTGAGACTACTTCGGTCCACGTTACGTTGGTAGATTTTCGTTACTGAAGAAATGAAAACGGTTGACCCAAATGCGTTAGGATGTGAGTAGAATTGGTAGGGTAGGTAAAGATAAACAGAGAAAAACGAGGATGAGGGAGACTGTGAGGCCGTGGCGTTGAAAAATGTGTACACAAGTTGTCTAAAGAATTTTGCAAAATGTAGTAGTTACCTGTGACTGAAATTTCATCATCAACGGCACCACCAATGAGCATCATTACTTTCTGAGATCGGCACTTGGACCAAGTGAGCTATGCATAAAATCCGTTGTAATCATTCAGGATGCTCCATGGAATGCACAAAATCATTCGCCAAATGATAATATTAAGATCTCCTTGGTACTACCCATAGAACTTCTCTCCCGCTGGAAGCAATGAATCGAGTGTAATGAATGGAGTGAAGACACCCAGTCTGAATTATTACGCTCCTTTGATTCCTACGATAGTAACACAAGAGCGTAGGGGCAAGGGCAATCATCCACGAAGGAAGGTTAGTTTCAAACCTTTAGAAATCGATATCCATTGCTTTGAGCTTGGGTTCAATGTAGATGAGACAAAAGATGAGCCTCGAAGAAGCTTGTTATTCAGCAGCGTACACCGCGACATTCTGCAATTCCTCATTTTTTTGTTCTCCTCTCTACAATCCTGCAGATGCTACCATCCCTAAACCTAGAATACCTCAACCTGCATGCAGCCTGCAGCCTATCTCCACAGCCCCATCCCCTAAAATTTACATTTTCAGATATTCAATATGGAGAACTCCATTTGCCACAGTTTCCTTTGTCACACAATTCCCTCCTAGATACAACTGGGCTTCAATATATCGTATAATAGTACTACAGTGCATGGCTTGTACTGTATATGTGCTCAGTTCGATCCGTTTCTGCAACCCTCTATTCCGTCTAAACTTACCTTCGTCATGGTACAGTGCACTCCTTCAAGCTCCCGTTCAATTTCCGTCCTGGTGAGAACGATCGACTACTGCTACCCGTTTCTCCCTCTACACATTGTATAATACAATGTGTGCTGAGATGTTACCATGCACTTGCGGAATAGAACGCGAAAACAAAATTTCCCATTTTGCCGCAATGACGCGAAAGAAAAGGCAACTTAATGTGAGGGCTATTGCACCTATTATAGGAGAGTTGTTCAAGATGCAGACCAGTTATGCGACGTCCCAAATAGCGAGGAGTTCTTATCCATGCAGATTGAGCTGAATATGATCTCATTATAGAACCATAGTGAGATATTGGAATTTTCTTCTAAAGAATCTCATCTTCTTCCTGCCACGATGGAGTACCCCATTTGGTCTAGAAGCCTTATTCGACCTGGACCCTTAACTATTTGATGTGACTATAGAATACCAGCAACTTGGTACCTAGCCTTAAAAGCATAAGTACCACTCAAGTGAATAGTTTCGATCTCAGTCCTGAAGAGGACCTATCCTCGGATGAGCTTAAGACAGCGCTGGTCCTTGAGTTTCTCAGAACATCGAACCAACTTGCTCGTCCTAGTTTACTCTCGTAAAGATCTCGGTTGATTTTTATCAAACTTTTTTTATTTAGCGTCGTCGATTGTCTAGGCTAGATGTAACAAGAAGTTAATGATGAGTATCACTTGACTTGTAATGTTTCTCATACAGATACGAATGACGTTCGGCTCACTCAATTAACGAATGCTGAGTTTGCTACAGATGAGGGAAATCATGAGTTACGGCAATTACTGAGGAATGCCAACTGCTAATCCAAAACATGAGAAGAATTTTGAATGAGAAATGGTGTTTCATTGTGTCACAATAAAGAAAAAAACTTATTTGACGACTGCTTTAGCGATTAGAGAAAAGCTGTTTTGGTCAAGATGAAGTTCACATACGCAGGGATACCAAATCACGAAAAGATTTGTTGTACGGAGTTTGCGCAGAGTATATTGGACTTTGGTTTAAAAAGAATCTTCAAAATATCGTAGCTGCATCTTACGATGAATTGTCAACGTCGGTCTTAGAACCTTATCTGACCTAGGCCATAAATTATTTTATGTGAATATAGAGTACCAGTAAGTTGGTACAGAGTCTTAAAAGCCTAAGTGCCAGTCGAGTGAATAGGTCCAATCCGAGTCCTGCAGAGGACCCATCATCGGATCACCTAAAGCTATCGCTTGTCCCTGAATTTCTCAGCACGTCATACCAACTCCGTCATTTCAGTTCACCCTCGTAAATATCTTGGTTGATCTCATCAAGCTTTTCATTTACGATCCCCTATTTAGGCCAACTGTAATAAGCAGTTAAGGATAAGTATCATCTGACTTTGCAGTTTTTAGTTTATAAACACGAATGATGGACCCTTTGGTCAATTTACGGTAATGAGTTAAAGCAGATGATTGTAAATGGAGTTCAAAAAACGACCGGAAATTTTCAAGACAATTAATTATTCACTTCAACACAATGAATGGAAAAGGAAGTAATTTTATAGCAGAAAAAATCGTTGTGCAATCAGTGCAGAAATGTTTTTTTGAAAATAAATAATCGAATTACAAATGAGTGGAAGAACGTCGCAAAAAGGTAATTAAAAAATACTAAACTGTCCGACTAAAGAGAATGAGTTTGAGATTGAAGTATGAAATGAGAAGTATTTACGTCAAGCGACAGTTTCGGGGAACAAGGATGTTTATGACGGAATTGTTACATTCACGATGAGAATGACTGACATTACTCCCCAAATACCGAGAAGTTCTCTCATAATTGAATTCACATTATACTCCTATCACAGAATGATAGTAGGACATTGAGATTGTTTTACAAAGAATTCCATCCCCATCATAATATAATACGCCTTCAGATTCCGTCTTTAGTCGTGTTCGACCTAAAGCGTTAGCCAGTTTCAGGTGACCATAAAGAATTAGCAAATAGAATCAAGTGTTAAAAATAAGTAGGGCTCAAGTGAATAGTTTCGATCTGTATCCTGCCAAGGCATTATCCTCGAATTACCTTGATGCAGCACCATCTAGTTACTCTAACCATCACCATAAATCCCTTATCCTAGTTTTCTGTTACAAACATCTTGTCTGATTTAATCAATTTTCTCTATTTATGTTTATCGATTATCTAGGCCAGATATAACAAGTAGTCAATGAAGAGTATCACTGACTCGCCGATTTTCATTGATAGACACAAATTACGTCCCCCTTTCTCTACTAACGACATCGAGTTTTACAGAGATGAGGGAAGACAGAACACTATAAAAGAGAGGTAATTACGAAGCAATGGCATTCACAGGGTCTTTTGTCCGGAGTGAATTGCAAGCTTGTCCGATTACTGGGTCATTAAAAACGTTACTCGCTGTTACGATGGGAAGGGAACAAAACGATCGCTTTTTTTCGATGATAATCGAATTTCATGATACTCATTTATGTGTTGTCCAATTTTCCAAATATATCTATCCAAGAGAGCTCATACACTCTCAAGAATTGAAAACTATATATTGAAGTTACAACCACATGCTTACTCTTTAGTTCCGACACGTGCACAATAGGTCAGAAGATTTGGCGGTGAACGTGGGACAAAATCGAGTGAAAACGTGTTCCTTTCCAATATTATTTTTGTCATTTCCTCGCAATTTCTCACGTTCAATTCGATTAAGGAATTGTGAACAAGCTCGTCGGCGATGGAATGATAAAATTCGAAAAGGAAAGAGTAACAAAAAAACTTACCCATTGCAGGAGCATAGATGTTCAAGTACAGACAGTCCTCGCTCTGATTGTTGAGATGTGGAAGGAGTTTTTTGAGGTACTCGAGTCGGCCCTTAGGCATACGCCCGAGGGCTTTCGCTTCGTCCGTAATGTTCGGTAGCTTTTGAGGACAAACTGGACCAATCTTGTCTGCCTTTCTGCAAAGGTATTCAGGATCCAATTTAGGTAATGAGGCGTTCATGCAGCTCAGTCGCACTTATGAGTACTGTCTGAGAAACAGAAGCATCATTGATGGCGAGCGGTTGTCAATATCAATATTTACGCGATACTGGTCGTTTGAGTATCAGTTCAATTTCATCAGCAGCAGAGAAACTGATATAAATAACCATCTCGCCAATAACGATGCCAATGCTTCTGACAAGAGATGAAAAAATGTAATTTACCTTATTCCTTTCCACGGACTTGGTGCCTTGGTCGGTGAGAATCTATCGCCACCAATGGGAGGAGTGGCGTATGGTATTCCCAGGAAAACATCCACTGCCTTTAATCCTTTAATATCAAAGGACTGCTTCAATCCCTGAATCCCACCGCTTCTCGTTTGTACAACCCGGGGATTTGGTTCAACATGAACTGATAGTGATATTACGGCAGACGGTCCAATCAGACAAACAAGAATTATAAAAAGTTCCATTTTTGTCACCTAATTTTGGATATCACCCTTGACCAACCTATTACGTGACTTGTTCAGACTCTCCACCCGACGCGGGTCAATCACTCCCTCTTCTCTCATTTGTGATATAAACTCAGTGATAACTCATTAATGTGCCTACATCGTTTCGTCCACATCAGTCTGTACAAGTCCAAAGTTAATTTCATCGTTTTAATTACTTCTCATTGCACTCGAACGCGCTCGAACTATATCTCAAAGTTGAAAGCAAAAAGGAAAGGGACGTTAATTACTCCGCAATAGTTACCTCCACGAGCTCATCTATCTCTCGATGTGAAAAAAAAAAACAAAGAATAAACTCCAAGGAAAAATAAAAAAAATAGAAATGAAAAAAAAATAGCTATTGGGGGGTTTTCAATATCGGATGAATTGATTCGTCGTTATGACTTCCGAGTCTTATTTGAATACGCATTGCTCCAGTTGAATGAGGCATCCGGGATAAGCGATCAGCAATCTGAAATTGGAAAAAAAAATCACACATGTCAGTATTGATGTTTTCGCGCAGAATCGAAATAAATTTTTTTGCAGTGTGAGATTGTGTTGAGTTTAATGAATCGATGGCTTACGGAGAGACTCGGATTGATGAAGTACAATCCCCCCCCCCCTTCCCCTTTCAGATACCACTCTCGGATATTGGATGTACGACACATCTTCGTTCACTCATGGTCGAAAAAAACTGAACAAAGGATCACTAGTCTAACCTCTCTGGCTATCTCGCCTCGCTATCTTGAGTACCTTCAGTGCTTTGACACTGTCAATATGTTCTGAACTTCAATTTCCTACGAGTTCTCTCTGTGATCCTGGTATAACAACCAAGATACTGTGATCGTGATTATCAGTTGGCTGGCCTCAGAGGACTTAGAAAAAATGCAATAGCGGATTAAATTCATGGATGAATGTTTCTGAATGGCTTGAGGACGTTGGATTACACTTCTGTGAGTTGGCAATAAATTGACATTGTACTTTGCCTGTGTCTTGTCTGGATTGCGTATAACAAATCCTAGGATGTTAAAGTGCACCAAATTTTAAAAAATTGGAAAATTAACAACACTAGAAGATAAATAGATTTTATTATCAGTCGTTTAAACGTTCTCAGGAAAGATTATGAAAATGCTGATGTTCTTTTAATTGCCTCGGCGCATGAATGATATCAGCGATTGGATGATGATACCAGCTATCAGATATTCACTTCGCGAGTAAAAAATCCCTTTTCGTTGAACTCCGACCAATTAGATCCAAATTGAACGAGACTTCCAAAGATATTTAGTTTTTCTCTTGATGCAACCTCTCCTTCAATTACCTAAAAATTGAAAAAGGGCTGTCTATCAATTTTCACCAGCTCTACCGATAGTCTCAACGTACTCTATATTTACGATTGTTGAGACTGGGAACCGAGTCAACCGACTATTATATACGATACGGAAGTTCCTAAAGCAAGTGTTTGAGTTTCAGGAACAGTAATAATCAAATAATTGCTCCCAGCGTCCTATACATTAACGATGCGCCGGTGAAAGCTCTGTGCACATTCTCCCATCATGTTTGAGTTTCGACTGAACTTCTATAGTTAATTAAATTGATGTCAAGTAAATTTGACACATAATCATATGAGAGCTACACAGATTGTCAGTAAAATCTGAATGAAATCTGTCAGGATTGTGTACCTGATGGACATAATCATGTCGATGGTACGCTCCAATAGTGACTGCATATTGTGATCTTCTTATGTCAAAGTAGAATGCACTACCACATCCCCTGGAAATTCGAAATGGATTTACTTCTGAGAAGAAAGGTAGACGTTGAAATACGGTCAATTCAAAAGGATTATTTTGTACTGAGTATTTTGGTACTCCTTTGCTATGCCATTCACTGATTTTCTATACATGTTGCAGCGAACCAATGATAAATAGGATGATGTCTTCCACTCGAGTGTATTGCTAGAAAGGAAAATCAAGTGGTGTCTTCTTTTGATGCTGTACTCGATTCCATCCATTGTTCATTCCATCTGTTTTCGCGTTATTGTCAGAAGTACATGAAACCCAGCGATATAGGTCCCTCGTAAACTTGGTCAGCATGTTTCTTATTCAAAATTCTTGGTGCACTATCGATTCTAAATCGGATTAAATATAGATGTTCAATTTGTTGTCTTGTGATGACATTTCCGGGAATGCATTGCTTCGAATCGATACCAGAGCACTCAATTTCACATACCAACCCTATAATGGATATTCCGAATGATGAAAAAAATTGCTGACATTGCGTCAAGTTGTTAGAGAGATTCGGAAAAAAAGGTATTTCGGATAAATGGTCCATTGACCGTTCGTTTGCCTGCCATAGGAATAAAATTCATCAGTAGAATTTAGATTCAGCTGGTCCGGCGTTATTTATAATCCTGCGGATAATAATCCCTTTGGACTGAATTTCAACGGAATGGCAAACCTGAATGATTCAGTATGACGAAATGGGAAAAATTTGAAGCTTGAAGTGGATCCTCCTACCCAGCCATCCTTGATAGACTACGGATGCCTGAATATTGGACTATTAGAGAGGTTACAAAATGCAGGTTAACGTATCTGCTATCCTCCAGCTTTCACAAGTCGATTGCCACATGGTAATCGTTCACTATGGAGGACTGCCTTCTCTGGTGTCTATTTTCCCACGTGTCGCAAGCTCCTCTCGCGTGTTTTCTACATCACGTCGCGACATGCAATTTACTGGTTTGATAGGCTATTCCACTTGCGTTTCAGAGCGGAATTGGAATAACAATCTGGAAATAGTTCATGTCGGAGTGTCGGCCATGCGATACTAACGACAGGCAACATTTTTATGTGAGCTTCATGGTGAAGTGGAGATAGTTTTTGAAATTATCGGACTTCTCTCATCTCCCGGCACTTCGAGTTGGACGCTCGAAACCAGAGGCATATTTACCTGCAAGATAATCGTGGCTGCATAACCTATAAACCACGCAGCATACTGATGAAGTACCGTAAACCACT
Source organism: Psyttalia concolor (assembly GCA_030522845.1). Classification (NCBI taxonomy): domain Eukaryota; kingdom Metazoa; phylum Arthropoda; class Insecta; order Hymenoptera; family Braconidae; genus Psyttalia; species Psyttalia concolor. The sequence continues at coordinate 17,469 of JAPYZM010001278.1, forward strand.
CGACGATGGTAATTTCACAAGCCCGATTAATATGAAACGTAATAAATGTGCGCGACCTACTGCTCTTAAGCTTGCTTATCGGCTTTAGCTACACCTAAAACTTTCCACTTGGGCCATAGGTCGTTGCCACTCGTCCACCATTTACCGCAGAACGTTTTGACTAACCCTTCGCACCCCTGCCACTGAAGCAACATAAACGGCTATGAATAATCATTCGACTTGAGAATATACGTCTTCGTGAAATACTGGTAATCGATAATGGAGATGGCTAATGCGATTATTTGGCTCAGTGAATGAGAAATCTAGGGGGTGTTTGGACTAGGTTTATACGGGGGAAAATTTTGGGGGAAGAGTTATTTGGAGTTTATTTATGGACAGGGATATTTTGGAAGAGCAGGTGTACTAGGAAAATTCGTAACTACAATTAGGACACATTTTCATGCTGTGACAGTGTGTCCTTAGAAATATGAAAGGTAGGCGCATCAATTTGGCTATTTCTGGCGCAAATAGTTTATTGATCAATTCCTAATATTGTAAATAATCAATTGGATTATTTACAATAATATGTAGTTGAGGGAACGTGTAATATTGATCGAAACGGAGTATGTTCATTCTTACGATAGTTTATCCTAGATAATTTCCTAAGTTTAGCAAATCATGGCTTTCTGTTTCTTTTAAAGAAGGAAGAGAAATTGCGGAAGAGAGGGATTCAAGTCATTTTTCGAAGGTTTTGTTCACCAATCTAATGTAATACTAATTGTAACTGACTCTCGAGGCCAGCCACTGTCCGCAGATAATTGAAAATTCGCAATTGTTCTGATTGGAATATTAACGATTATCTGGAGAACGAGAGTATTTCGATACTTCCGCTTCTGCTGACGTGGCACTCAGCATTTGGTGTGTCCGTTGTTTCACTAGAAGGATAGTTATCTCAGATCCAATTCATAATATCTGAAATGAAGATATCTAGAAGACATTAATTATAATAGTGTAGACGTTGACAAATTATTGTAATTTGGTCGTTACGTCGAATGTACAATAGCGAAGTATAATATTCCGGGGACTTCTCTTTGTACCGGCTATCATTCAATTGTATCGATTTCATTGATATTCAATAGGGATTGTAAAGAAGAACTGAACGAGACAGCAATTGTTGGAAACTCCTCTTGGAATTTTTCTTCTCTTCGATAATTTTGTGAAAACGCACACTCTAACTCGAAATAATACAGATATTTATGTTTACATTCGATTTCATCAGTATACATTATCGTACGGATGTGGTACGGGAAAACGATATGCAAGGAGAACGTTACGTTAACTGAGGTGAATTCTCCTTCGAGCTATTTTCAGAAGACTATTGATAACCGCGAACGAACAAATACCCCGTGTACTCGATCTAGATGGAGAGTTGCCTTAGGATGAATCGCAAATTGGATTTGCATGGAAAAATACAGTAGCTGTACATCTGTGAAAAGTAGTCTGTAATATAAATTGAGGAAAAATATCATGAATATTGGATATCTAAATTAGTATCAGATACAATCTCCACGAGGACTGGTTGGCATATGGCATTCAAGGCACTGTCAGAGATTTACGAGGCGCCTTGACGAGACTGTAATTACGGCTGTTGCACGAACACTCTCTGAGGAAATATGAATAGACGAGATGGCGGGAATATTCTGATTATTATGACGTTCATATACAAGATTGTATTGTAATTTTATGGACACTTGATTCCATGAATACCAAGTTGGAAGGATCTTATCAGTATTGTGAAGCTGTATATAGCAGAAAATATTACATTTATGCGCATTTCGAAGATTTTATGGACGAGAATTGTAAAATGGACTGGCAGAAGTTGAATGACAATTATTTATTACGAATAACGTAATAATTATATGAAATTATAGACGATTATTTATTTTTTGGATGACTTTAATCGAAAAAATCAGGAGTTTTTATGGATTGTTGACTTCAGCTAATCGGTAAATAAACATTTGACTTATATCGGAAGGAGCAGAAGATGTTTTAAGTAATCTTTACCGTAAAAATTATTTTCTTTTACAACGAAGGATGTTATAAATTTTTTTTTGCTTCAATCCTGACATAGTGCAGAAGGCCGTGTTCACAACAGAATCTAGAGATCATTATTTTATGAACTATAAAAGCCTTCTGAAAGAATGTTGATTATGAAGTTGACTACTTATAAAATATTCTAAAACATCAGAAATGATTATATTATCCGATCGGTACAGGACAATCAGACTGCGGATAAACTTCCAAATTATTCACGATCGGATTGAAATATTTCTAAAAGTGGTATTCGGTGGATTATTTTTCTGTTCGGATTTCGTCCAAATAGAGTCCAGTGAATAATGTAAAGTGAACTGTGGAAATATTTTTAGGTATTTCCGATGAAATTCTATCGGATAGCCTGAAATACTGCGCTCTGATTGACGGAAATAGAAATGCCAAAAAGAATTCATCATATTAGATTTCGAGCGAAGAATAATATATCAGTACATGTAATGCGAGAATGATTGCAGAATTGAAACAGAAATCTGTGAATAATAGAGCTTCCTAAATTCAATGATCAACAACCACCAACAATACACCAAATTGCGGGCTTTATTGAATCCCCCTGCCGAGCGACTCGCGAAGCTCCCCATGTACGCAAGCCCTTGATTCATCGAACGGCCGAGTATTGTCTTACTCTACAAAGGCCAAATTAAATCACCAGCAGGGATGGACATAAAGGGATATAATGCACACTGCATCTGTAAGACTCCGGGTTGCGGTGACCTAAAATCCCCTTAGCTAATGCTCTTACATGTGGTCCCCTTCAATTTTCCTTTTTAATCAAATTTCTGTTTAATTTTCACCATGTCTTTTACCTCCCTTTGACATTCGCCTCGGCGTTAAGCTTGATTTTATTCTTCTCATTTTGCCGGCGTCGACACTCAACACTCATCTCGTATAACGGATTACTCTTGACACCAGGCGCCGAGAGACCCCGTACGTGACTCCGCGGTGTGTCGGCGGCGACGTCGAGGGGGGTACTGGTCTAAAAGTCGCCCACTCGAAAGGTAAATGAGACTGTGTGACATTTGTGTGGTTGTACATGACATGAGTAATGAGCAGTTTCAATGCAATTCTTGATGTTGTTTGAGGGTCTACTTTCTATTCCTTGAGGAGTTTCTTTGGATACTACGAAAACTAAAATGGCGAGGTTCTTTGAATTGTGAGATAAATTGTCACTGACCGGTGAGTATAAAGCCCAGTAGTCACACGAGATTTCAAAGGCATGAGGTATAATTGTTTTATGGCGATTGAATGGTGATCGAGTCGAAAATAAACTTTTGAACTATTCACAATTACCGCATCACTTCAATAAAATTTGTTGACTGCTTACTAAAAGTTATCGAGGGGTACGATAAACATTATCTAACTGTCCAATCTTTCTTAAAGACAATTAATTTTCCTATGCGATTGGCTATTTTTTCCCAACTCGCTTCGTGTACGCCCTCACGATGAACGTATTTTCGACACGAACCTCTCGTGAATTATGAGAGTAAATCTTCCGTTTTACCTTTTAGAACGATCTTTAAGGCCAACATAATAACTATGAACTAAAAAATCTTGAAACTGTCTTGAACAACGAAAACGTTGGGAATTAATACAGCTTCTCGAATGAATCAATCATAAGTCTTCTCACGCCAAACAATATGATTTACAGTGATCGCTGCATAACAATTGGTTCAAGAATAAAACTCTGAAAACTCATAAATAACTCATTCCTGACATCAAACCTATTACGTAAAATTGAGACGAATTGACCATGTTATTCCCTCGGCCTTCCATTTCTCACAGTTCCATACAGAATACAATACATGGTTTGTGTGTTTCACCTACCTCAACCGATCCATGACCATACATCCTGATGCCTCGGCCAGAACGATATCAACGTGTGGAACACCGAGGAAAAGCGCATATATCCCCATCGGGTACTTCACGAAAATATAATGCATCGCCACAACCTTATCGACACCAAGATACATGTCGGTCTTGGAAAACTGCCCCATAAATTCTCTTTTCAATTTGCAGCTGCACGGACGTAAAAATACTCCACCATTTTTTTTTTATTCAGCTATATCTACCCCTCATGAACATATCATAAATATTCAAGGCGTCAATTATCATATAACAAGTTCATTGGATTTGTTAATTTCACTGCTGAAAAAGCTCACTCCCGAAAAATGAAAATAATTAGAGGACACCGGATACATGAAAGCGGCGAACTGTTTTATAATTAACACAGAAAATATTGTACATGACGACTCATTTGGACGCAGCCTGTACAGCAATAAATTGTCCCAAATTATAGAGTCAAAAGTGGTATGTAATGAAAATTACTGAGCATGGAGCATTGCTATTTGACCTGGAAATTTTGTTCCTAAACTGACTTATATAATGGATAAAGTGAAACAATGCCGACAATTCTGATGTAAAAATAACCCGAACACTAATTCAACTGACACACTGATAATTATCAAAAGTATGACGCCCTAAAACTTATTCTTTCCTTGTCCTTCAAATTTTTGAAGTTCAAAATCAAATGTTTTCTGCTCTCGACGGACGAATATCCGAATATATCTCATTTGAAAGGCGTCTACCGAATCAATCAACGTATTTTGTTACCTGAGAATTATTTTTTGTCAATAAAAAAAAACCCTAAATTTGATTATTCAGAATTTTTCGATTGTGATGAAATGCTGTTGAGCCAGTATTTCTGGAACATTATCAAAATACAATAATGTGAGAAAATAACGCGCCGGACATATTTGAATCTGGAAAAATGTGCTAACCGAAAAATTACAATTAGCAGAGAAATCCTACCCCTGAAGTATTGAAATATTTCTGTAGAAGCCACAACGAGGGCGATAGAGAGACAGCCGCAAGAGAATTACAGAATCGAGTAGAAGCGATAAGGCCCCACAGAGTGAATTGCTAACAGAGGAGATTTTGCATAAAGCACGTCTACTTTGCATATCTGCATCTCTGGTTACGCAGTGTACGCTCAGTTTGGTGATACCTATAGTCAATTCACTGTTTCCGCCCCCCCCTCTCCCGCCCCTGCGCCTCCTCCTCTTCCTCCGCGCCCTCCCCTGCCTAACCACTTTCCCACTGAGAGCTTTTAACCGCTCTATTTACCCCACGAATATTGTTGCTGCATTCTCTTTCCCTAACTCATTCACTTCATCCAAAATTCACTCAGTCCCTGCTAAGTTGTTTTTCCCCCCTATTTCCATTTCCATTCTATCCCTGATCATCATAATTAGGTGGAGCGTTTGGAGAAGACAATGCGCGAATAATGTTTTTTTTTTCTAATGCGAGAAATAGAAACCACGAGATCGTTGGGTCGAATCTTTGCTGGTGCTTTTACCATTGTCTCCACTTTATTTTTCTGGTTTTCCCTTGGCAATTCAGAATGGGGAATTCCCGCTGTTGTGGGATACTATTAAAAAATGCAATAGCGTGTTTACCGTCTGGGTGACACGTTTGCTACCAGTGAGAATTAACCACTGGGTAACGTGGATTAGCCTGGTTCTCGGGATATCTCGTTTCGAACAGTATTTTCTACCCAGCAATGATGGTTATAACGGTTTAGAGATTTTGCTGTGCTAAAAGTTTTCACGCTGATGCTCGCGGCTGTTGCAACACCAGCAGCTAACTCATGATGTAGTTCCACCAACTCTGAGTGTTTTTGGGCGTATGTGGCTGGAGCTATTTTCCGAATGGGGAGAATAATTTATCGGCGCACAGTAGCAACACTGATATCACTGTTTGGGGTTGCGGGTGGTGAAAATGTTGGACTAATATATTTTTTATTTCTGCAATGGAATAAATGTGTTCAATCGAGACATGAGAATTAATAAAGACATAGATTCCCGATATAATTGAGCTCTCAATGATTTTAATGAGACACTTGAAACTGTTAATTTGCATTTTCGACAAGTCTCGACTCGAGTTTTTTTTTCAGATATTTTGAGAATATTTTTAGGTACATAGAGCATTGAAATCTATTGAAAAAAGAATTTTTATAGGAGCTCTATCTCCCACTATGAACTATGTGCTTCATAAATTTTTTCCAGGGAAAGAATAAATATCTCCCCCATCACAAACACTCGAAATGCCCCTCCCTCTCGTGTGACCGGAATATATCCGCAATAAAGTGTCCGTCGAGCGTTGCATGTCGAGGAAACTATCGATGCGTTGATCCTTCCGACCTCGTTTTTCCTCCCTCTGGCACAGCTCCCCCCCCGACCCCCCCAAACACAATTCCTGTTGTCATTTTACGAGGGCTTGTAACGCATAGAATTACATTGTGGTTCATGTGCCCATGTGCACTCGGGGTGTCTATTGGCACTGAAGACAAATTGCTTGTTTACGAATTTTGGTGAGTGGAGGGGGGAGGGGGTCTATCGGTAGTCGCTTTTGATCATCGTTAGGCTGATGGTTGTTGGGAGATTGTTATCATCAGGTAGTGAATGCGAACTTTTGGCGATATGCCATAGAGTTTTATCAGGAGTATTATCAAATTGACGGGATGTATGATGCTGACAAGTTTGCGTTGCACAGGAAGAAAAGAAATTGAATTTCGTTGACAATTGGCTACTTTTCAGAACGAAATTTGCATGGGATTTGGCGAGAAATAATTTGCCTATTGAAAATTATAAACTTCGATGAAAAAGATGAGAAAAAAATTTCGATCGAGAATTCAAAAATATTTACTAATATTTTTAATTTTTTAATTTCATGCGTTGATCAATGAATTGAGGTTTTGCACCTGCTCCAATGAAATTTCAAATTTTTAAGCATTGATAGAATGCCTAAGTCTATATTTAGGAAAATTTTTTTGAGTTCTATTCATTTTCGTGGAATTTCCTCTGGAAATACCAGTTTAACAAAAATATCCCTGTTTTATTCATTATTCTGTGTAATCATAAATTTTCAGTGATAAAATTCTCAAATATTTTAATAGTACGATGCACACGAAATTTGCATAAACCGCATAAATAATTCCCGCGAAAAATTCTTACAAAGCACATCAAGCTAGATTGCGCCGTGAGATTTACTGGATGTATTTAACTGGATTCGTATTTATACTGATTGAATCACCATTCTCAAGGTAAATCAATCTTCCAGCTCCTCATCACATAATAGGACTGGTGGATCCATGGAGGAGAGAAAAAAATAAATAAAGTAGAGATTCGCCGGATGATGGTGGACCGAGGCGTGGAAAAGGGGACACCCAATAGGACGCAATCTATCGATACTCCCATTTCACCGTAATTAATCCGATAAATCGTGGACGGTTGAAGGAGCAGAATGAAAGGCACTGGGGATTGAATTAGATTTCCAGAAAGCTCTTCGTCTCAGCCATCCCTCCACACTTTTTGGGCCAAAGAGTAAAGTTCAGAATGGAACGAGGACGGAGAAAAAAAAAAGAACGTTAGACCGCAAGAGTGATTCAACACATGAAAGGAATTTCTCGTTTCAACTTTCACCGGAAGTATTTTCTGTGCTATTTGGATTGTCAACGGTTGAATTGAAAAGAGCTCCACCAACGCATTATCATCATTCCCACTGGGTGTTACATAATGATAATTAAAACTCACCGATGTGCAGTAAATAATTCACCCCCGGGTTAAGCCAATTTTTTCTCCCTTTGTCCAGTTTTTTTTTATTTTCACCGGATTCATTCCAGTCCCTCCATCCTTGCCAGAAAACTCGGCAATCTAAATGGGAATCTTATCAGCATCCCAGGATTCGCAAAATATCTTTTGATACATTGTACCGAAATGGGTTTTCCTACTTGCACGTGAGAATTTATCTCTGGTTGTTAAGAAAATAACATTTATACAGGCTGAGGTATTTTGTTATGCTCTCGCCTTGCGTTTACCGTGTATGCAACATTCTGTACACAGGTGGATAACGTTGAACGAGTAGATGGAGGAGTAGATACATATATGGAAAACCGCCGGTATAAATTTCTAACGAGTTATTGCAGCATCACGGACACTTTTGGGAGAGTTGAGTGGAAATAGGAATTTGATTTTTTTTTTCTAGGCGAGTTCCCTTTTTTTTGAAGAGAACTTTTGTGATGTAAGGATGTCAGGGCATGCCGCCAAAACAGGAATATAAATCTGAAAAAAAAACTTGTGTGAAGTTTACCCGCAGAATCTGTAAAAATTTGGATTACTTTGAGAAGCTCTTATAGGCGATAATTGAGTTTGATGTTGAAATTGGTGTTCATGGAGAAAATGCTGGAAAAATTCTGTAGGCTTAAAAAAATTATGAATTTTGTTTAAGACAATCAATTAGTAGTTATTATTATCTAAGTTCGCTTACTTGATCAAGTTAATCGAGGGCCAATGAAGTACAATCAACAAGTGATTTAAAAACCCAAGTCATGAAATATTCTGACATGTCCTAAAATTTTTTTTT